>CABFPE010000598.1:201295-212104 GCA_900660155.1 Hofstenia miamia
ATATATATATATATATATATTAATCTATTGGCAAACATTGATGAATTTCAACCACTTATGGGCCATTGTCAGAATACAATATTGCGAAGAATAAAACTTTGCAAAACTTGATATAATTAACTTCCAAATTAAAATAAATGTAATTATGATCTTTTTATATTGTAATTGCGTCTGCTATATTAGTGTTCTTTGTTCTCATTATTTTCTTTGTTAGTTTATATATATATATAAATATTTGTTACTTGAATACTGAGCTTCTTTGGTATAATTCTTGATTCTAATGTTAAATTCGGAAAAAACATCAAATTTAATTCGTAACAAAGATCTAATTCAAAAACCTTTGGTTTCAGCAATTGTTTACAAATATAATTGTCAGAAGTTTTACAGCTTCTACATTGATGAAACCGAAAGACATTGGAAGACAGAAATTCAAGAACATCTATATGGGCACTTATAATCTGAAATTTATATGCACTCGAAAATACATAGAACATCAACATCTGATTTTAATATTTTAATGCAACACATTGCACCAAGATCGCAGAATCAATTTATATTAACAACGAGAAATCTAATTTAAATACAAAATGTCATAAAACTCTTCACGTATTTTAGTTAAATTAAATTTTATTAATGACTTGTAAATTTAAATTTTACTACCAAATGATATATATATATATATATATATATATATATATTAATCATGTATATATATAACATGTATTTGAGACCGCCACTCAAAAAATTAAATGTATTCATTCAATACAATGCTTTTACATGTTTTTCATGCAAAATTCATTCTTTTTGATTTGTTAGTGGAACTTAATTCTAGAAGTAAAATAGAATATAATTGATATAATTACTTATATTAACTTTAGCCAATCAGTTGGAAAGTAAATAAAACAGTTTATAAATATTATGCTATGTACCTCTTGAAATATACAAGACTTTGGTTTATCTTCCAAAATGCCAGCGTTAATTTTTTGACAATACTAAAAGCCGGTTTTGATGAAGCTCCAAACTAAAAATCTTGCTTGAAGCCTTAGATAACTATGTTCTGCAAGAAACTAATAATTTTTCATTTTTTAAAATTTGAACTAATTTAGTGTGGGAAAATATTAAGCTTTTCGATCACAAAAGAATAATCTCCAAAAAAAATTGCAATGTGATACAAGTGATTAAAAATTTTATCATTTATAAATATATATATATATATATATATATATATATGAGAATTACAAAAAATCTAATCAGTTATTTTTTTTCAACAATTTCAATTACACTTGCTTCCTATGAAGTGTTAAAAGTATACCAATTTTTATCGAAGTTTCAACATAGAATTTCCATGTAAAAATATGCCTAGATTTGCAGTAAATTTAAAGGCAGAACGTGTGTGTATGCGTGTGTGCATGTATTCCAATAAGTGTTAACATTCATTTAGAGATAAATTTACTTCATTTAGGGAGTTGTATTACAACATGTCACAAGTTGATTTCTATATTGTGCGGATAGCTGAAGTTGCGTACATTACCATTGGAATTGTAAATCCAATAATCTACGTACTGCTGTTCAAAGATTTAAAGGCAAAACTCTGTTGCCTAATTTCTGCAAGGAAGTAGAAACCCCCTGCATCTTCGTTGTGCTTTACCCACTCAAATGTATGCGTATTTGGAATAGATGTATTCATTGAACTTGATCCTTGCTTTATAAATTTCTCCCTTCAAAATATAATATTAAGACTTTGTATTTGCAGATATTTTTCTAATGTCTAACATTCAATATTTTTAATTATTTTAATTCATTTCCGGATTTCATTCGTAGCATTGCTAGAAACAAAACCACTAAACATCAAAACTTTATGTATTTGTTTTCTTTTATTGATTTTATAGGAATCTACATTGCTTAGATCAAATGCCTTGACTGCTTAGTGTGAATCATTTGACAACTAAAATAGTAAAAAAACAATGAAATATAGGTATATATATATATATATATATATATATATATATATATATATATATATATATATATATATATATATGCACATGTAGTAATTAATTGACATAGATCATAGCATGCTATGTTAATATAGTAGACGATGAATAGAACCAAGATATAGTATAAATGTAGCCTAATGCAAAAATGACAAATTTCTGGGAATATTATTATTTTACGTGTATATAGCAGTTAGGTCATTTTTAACAGATTTTGTAATCATCAGCAAACAATTGTTCAAATAAACTTATCCAGATTATCAATAAATCCATATCCAAAGCAATTATTTTATACAATGCAAATTTTGGTGGTAAGTAAAGTAATATTCTAATGTTTTATTTGAAACTTATACAAGTCATTTTTTCTGATTCTAAGGAACTGCGTATGTGGATTAAAAAAATTTACCACAAAATATTGGACCTTATCGGGGGGGTTCAAAGCGCAGAAAGAAATTAAAGGAAAAATGGGAATTCTTGATCATGTTTTAGCGAAATCCTTCTTATTTTTGAATCAAGAGAAAGAAAAGAATACATTAATCATCTTCTGCGTTAGAAACACTTCGAAAAAAAGCACAAAATATCTGCATTGAAATTTTGAGAATGTGTTCCCCAGTCGATGTTTTTCATCAATTAATAAGATATTTTGATGTATTTCAAAATATTTAATAAAACATTTATTATTAATATTTATTATTATGTATTGAATTTGTAGATGATTTAATAAATCGTTAAAATGTTGTAGTACAATATTCATATATTCTCATCCGTCTCAAGCACGTAATTGTAACTCCAATTTTCAAATCTGGCGAAGTGAGTGCAAAAACTCTAAGCCAATTTCTGTTACACACTTTCTACCAAAGCTTTTGGAACATTGTCTATTCACTCAATTGTATCCATAATTTGTTGAGAATAATCTTTTAATTTCATGTCAATTTGGGTTCCAACAGCAAAGATCATCCACAGACACAAATATTACTGCAGTTGAAGATTGGCGAATGCAGCTAAATGACGACAAGTTTTGTGCCACAGCCTTTTTAGACTTTGTGAAAGCACTTGATAGCATGAGTCATGAATTAATAATAAAAAAGTTGCAAAAATATCAACTAAGCACTGAATCCATTTTATTGATTAAAGGCTAATTGAGTGAACGCACACAAAAGGTTAACATCAAAAACACATACTCAGATAGCTTAGGAATAAAGCAATGGATTCCACAAGGGTCGAAGTTGGGGGCATTATAATTTAATATATATGTGAATGATATGAGTTAATGGCTTAGGCATAGTAGGATAATCCAATTCGCTGATGATACCTGCTTCTATGTTGGACATTCTAATGCCATTCAAGCGACCAAAATTCTAAGTTTTGATATAAAAACATAGACAATTGGATGAATAGGAATCAACTTAACCTAAATCGTAGTAAAACAAAGTTTTTAGTAGTACATTCATCAGGAAGAAACATACCCACTGAAATATCTATAAAATTTGATGGCTTTTGCAAACCTCTTGAGGCCAATGCTACATATTTAGGAATCTTGCTAAATCCTACACTAAATTTTACTTGTTTCATGATATGACAATTCGAAACATTAAAAATAATCTCAACACATGGGGAGAATTCCTACCAAAGCAATTTTTAATAGATTACATCAAAGCTAAAATGGCTCCCAATTATGCATTGAAAAGTATAAAAACAATGGCATGATCTTAATAAAATGATAGTTAATAAGTAATCTTCCTCGTTTTTCACCCTCACCTTTACAAAGAATACAAAATAATGCATTCTGAACAATATTCTCAGTTTATCTCAGTTATAAAATTTATTCAAATAATTAATGATAAGTCAATAAACTTTACTAAACTAAATGTTAGCAAATATTTAAGTTCAATAAGATAGGAGAAATATATTTACTAAACATATTCGAATAAATAATAATTTTATGAAGTTTTCTTCGTTTATAATGGCGGCTTCAATATATAAAGATTTACCTAACATGGTTAAAGATGCGAAAATCTTAACGAAAAATATTAAACTGCAAATCTGTAATAACCTAGGAACTGAATATATTCGCAAAATTATTCCTCTAATTTTCAAGTTCCATAGGAGTAAGGCATGCTTAATTTTGTATGAAATTTATGTTATGTTATGTTGTATAGTATATAATTTATAGATGCAAATAAATGAATTTAAATAGTAGTAGTAGTAGTAGTAGTAGTAGTAGTAGTAGTAGTAGTAGTCTTTATGGAATCGTCAGCTACGGCGCTGTTTTGACTACTGGTACTCATTTAATGAAATGGCAAAAAAGTAAACGCATTTCCAATAATATCATTGAAATAATTGCCAATGCTTCTAGGTTTTCTCATATAACACCATGCTACTCAAAATTTAATATAATGAAGCCAACTAAGTACATCATGCACCTGGCATATCTTTACTTTATTAATATTCTACTAGGTAAGATCTGTTTTGAATAATAATGATATACATAATGTTCTCAGTTTTAATAAACGTAGATATTCATATTTCAAAAAGAAAATTATTGCAAACAGCCATAGCAATAATTCATTTATCATTATGGCATCGGAAATATACAATCACATGCCATTGGATTTTAGAAATGAACTTAAAAATGAAAAGGAAATTCTGCAATATTTTTTCATTGAAACATCAACTAGGAAAGAGGATTATTCTCACAATGTTCAGGTAACATAATGTGCTTAAGAAAGTTATTTGCACTGTTCGGTGCTACTTCTTTTTAGCACAGTTTTTTTGTTTTAGTTTATAGTATGCAAATATATTGCTTAAGTAGTAGTATTACTGAAAATGAAGTTCTATAAAACATTGATTTAATGAATAATATTGAATCAAAAGGGACCTCTTCCATTCATAATTTTATTCTGAAGTTGGCATTCAAGCAAACACTATCAGTTCTAACGTACATTATTAATTATTGCATTCGGAATTTTTATTTTCCCCGTCGTCTAAAGCAGGCTATAGTACCATCTATATATAAATCTAAGAAACGTAGCACTTGCAGTTAGTTGGAACTTGTCGAACATGTTTTAATTCCAATAGATATGCAGACGTGGTCTTTCTAGATCTTGCCAAGGAATTTGATAGTAGATTACAAAGTACTTCTCAGTAAAGTAGAAGTATGGTTTTACCAATGATGCAATAACTTTAATACGGAGCTTCTTTCAAATCGTAAAGCTGCAAAGCTTTCAAAAAAATTATTGGTAACAGTCCATTCCAAAAATTCATTTATCACTAAGGCATCGGAAATATACAATCACATGCCATTGAACTTTAGAAATGAATTTAAAATATAAAGGAAATTTTTTAGCAATATTTTCTTAATGAAATATCAACTGGGAAAGAGTATTCTCAAAATTTTCAGGTATCATATGATGCTTAAGCAAATAATTTGCTCTGTCCGGTGCTACTTCTTTTCAGTTTAGTTTTTTGTTTTAGTTTACAGTATGCAAATATTGCTTAAAGAGTTGTAGTAATGCCTGTTAAATTTAAGTCACAATTTGTAAGATTAGAATAAGACAATAATTTAGTAAAAAGCCGTTCAGAAATTTAAAGTTTCAATCTCAAAAATCAAAAACTAATGCTATGGTGATGCTAAAGTAAATAACTAGAGTGACAACTACTCACGTTTCAAAATTTTTGAAAGTTAAGTTCATATTTTAAAATTAAATTGCTATCAAAAAGATCCAATTAATTATTTTATTTTAATAGCCTTAAAAGTCAGAATCAAGGGAATTTTCTTATTCTTAAACAAAGTTATTTAAATTTATGAATGATTCCTTTACACTTTAGTCACTAGCCATCCCTAACCCTTACCTAATATCTGTAATTGTACATTACCGAAACATGTATCATGTTTCTCAAGAACCTGTTTTCAAACACTATCTTGCAAAACTGTATTTAGGCCAAATCCAATTTTTATGAAAAGTTTGTTAAATTCGGAAGACAATCAAGACGTCCAAAGTGCATAAATCCATTTTGGAGAGAACAGTTTTTAAATGCAAGATTCAAGTACCAATACTTGAAGAAATTCACATTTTATGCGATTAAGCTGACATGCTTATTTGTTTCTTCAATTGGATTTTTACTTGGAATACCACTAAATATTTTTTGTTCCTCAATGTTCTTTAAATACATTGTACTTGAAAAGAATGATAATTACATCTTTCTTTTCATCAATTCTTTTGTCGATTCATTAAATCTTTCAGCACGTTTACTTCTACTCTTCGTAGACTACGCTTTTCCAACATTACTATATGGGCCTACACTAACATACACGACTCATGGGGAATACTTTGATCCACCCCCATACCTTTATCTGTGTAAAATTATCAATTTTTTTCGTGGGCTAAATCGCTTTTTCTCTCCCACAATTTTGACATGCCTTGCTATTGAAAGATTGGTTTTGGTAAAATTTTCCCATCAAGTTAAGAATATTCTTACCCTCAAGAATAGAATTTCCGTGGTGTGCATATTGCTTTCCGTTGGAATTTTCTTAAGTCTACAGTTTTCACTCAGATCTAAGTGGAATTTCATTGATTTTGATTCACGATGGATAATATTTGACCTAAACTCTCATTGCATATTTGGAATGTTCGAATTTATAGTGAGTAAATATCAATGGAGGGCTGGCAGTGTCCCATTGTCTATAAAATCGGACATGGTAATGCTAAATTCATTGATTGAAATTTTGCTGACAGTTTTAATTCCTGTTTCAACTCAGTTCGTGATTTATCTATACATCTTCTGCACTGCCTCAAAAAGCATCAGTTCAAATCTTAAAGCTCTACAGCGAAGAATCACGTTTGTTTCACTAATGGGAAATGTTGTATATGTAGTGCTAAGTGTTCCTTTTATTTTTGAGAAAGTCTTGAATCTCTATCATGCATCCCTATATGTCTACAATGTGGATGAAACAACCAAAATTGCTTTACAATCTTCGCCATGTGACTTCTGTATACATCTTGAAGAGGGTGGCATGAACAACTGGAAGGCGAATGAAGAATGGTAATTTTTTATAAATTTTTTTACAAATTTCTACAATAACAAATTGGGGAGTTTTTTCACAAAGTATCAACAGAGAAAATTTATGTTAATCACTTAAATCAATACCCAAGTAATTCAGAGGATTATCAATTTTTTGTGAAACCTGTACTTCATCCAAAATTTAGAAAATGTTTGAAACAAAACTAGAGCAGAATGCTACAAATGTTAATCAGAAAAAATTAACCCGCGTTTGTTGGTAAAATTTGCATACACCGAATTTCAATTAGGAAGTTTTTGTCTAATAGCTTTTAGTGTTAGAAAACGATAGTCTTATTCCTCGTGACAGCAGAACAGATGATTCTGAGGACAAAAGAACAAAAATTTAGGTGAAACCATTCATGTACAATACTGCAAATATGATAAATCGTGTACTAATTATGAATATACATGTACACTAGCAATAAACAAAATATATTATGTCATATAAGGTCTTACACGAAATATTTAAGTGAATGCCATTATAGTGTGCGACACGAACTAGAAGGAATAGGTAGTGATTTCTGCGGGTTGTCACCGTCAAATATTTTTGCGAAACAATTACACATAGAGAGTATTGGGGAAAAATATCCGAAACAATCACTTTATGTTGAGACGTAGAATAAGAACACAATGATGATAATATTTTCACGAATTCAATTCAATTTCAGTAGGAAGCCTTGCTGCAACTTACTCGAGTGCAATGTAAAATGTGATTCTTGATTGACAATTTTAACTGAAAAAGATTACATAAAAAAGTTGTACGTTTTCATACAATAAATTGCTGAAAAAACCATCTCAAAATACTGTTAGAATAGCATTTTGTAATACAAATGTTAGTCAGGAATTGATATCAGCTTGGTTCTCAAATTAAAAATATAGAATTTAGAAGGGTAAGGCCGTATAAAATACTAGTGGCGTGATCTTCAGAACCAAAAACTTAAGAAATTCTCTAGCTAGCTACAAATTAACACAATGATTTTAAAAATAAATACTATCACGTTGTAGTCATACATGGAGTGTTTCCAGCTATTCAGCACTGATAAATTTTTCAGCAGGACAACGCCCTTGCACATTGAGGTTTGAAAAAACGTAATTCTGGAGGGGTGGGCATGACATTGAAGTTCTTAACAAACTTCATCGTCTTCCAACCCCAGTCCTAGGAAAAGTCTATAACGGATTTTAGTTTTAAAACCAGTTTTACAAGCCATGTAATTCGATCACAAAAGTGAAATATACAATTTCTTAATTTTGAGAAAGCATCTCCTTATACATGCACTTTCAGTTGACAGCGTCAATGTAGGATCGCATTTTCCATGGTAGCATAACTTCCTGTTACAAATATTTTCAAGTTGTGAAAACATAATCTGCTTTTTGTGTAAAATTTCTATTTGACAGTAAGACTACAGTTTGTAGATGCTGTATGAGCTGACTAACATATGCCATTCCGATGTTCCAAAACCAAAGGAAAAATGACCGCTATGTAACTTTTTACCATGGATGTTATCAGCAAGTGAAATATAATTTTCATTTTCACAAGAAAACCTGCAATCAGTGTCAATTTCGTCACTACAGGATAGCTGTATAAGTCAATCAATCTGGTTAACCGATATAAATGAAAGGTACTAAATGTGTTGTGGTAGTTTGGGACAAATTTGTCCTCCCTGAAGCCTAATAGGTTATTTGTGTTTTATTCTATGGATATACCATATCTTACAATACAATTTTTCACAAAACAATCTTATCAACCTACAAGTAAAGTCATGAATTTTCAACTTGCAACCCAATTTAGTAGAAATTAATTTAAGAAATGAAAAGGACATTTTTTACTTTTAAACAAATGCGGGCTAAACATAAATAGTGATACGTCGCGATACTCTCATTATAAAATATTAAGCTAGGCATTCTAAAATTGATCAGAAATGTTACCATGCAGTGATTGCTAATAAATCAAATGTACACTGGGTTTTAAATATATTTAATACAAATGATGTATTCCTACGAGGAATACAAAAGATCAAATAGTTATTTTAAATTCAAAATGCTATATAGGTTGTGCCTAAAAAACTGCAAAGCACGGCCGCAATAAATAAATTTTTACCTTAACAGCAGTACCTTTAGATCAATTAACCCTATTTTTTTCCATTCGTCATTTATTGTGACAGGAAAATTGCACCCATAGTTATTTTCCATAATAATGATACGATTGCTTTGACGTTTCACAGGTAGTTTCTTTTATCAAAGAACATTAAATATTCAAGTATACTGCAAAATGTCATTATTCTCCCAGTGCTGCCCAAATTGTAACAAAAATGAAATATGGAGACTAAAATGATCCAAATATAAAAACAATTTTCGGTAAGAAAATATGTTATTACTGCCCTCTGACAAAATATCCATAAAATTTTTTGGGCAAAGATATTGACAATTAGCTAATTACAATTAGTGTGTGTCAGGGTTGCTATACCTGTCGACCTACTGAACAGCGGGTAATACCAGGATGCGGTTCCAAATCTTACCGCCTAGAAATATGCCCACTAAGCGAGCTTAACCATGAGAGTCCCCTGAAGACCCCTTGCCCGCAGAGCGCTGATCTATGTCGAGGCAAATTAGCGGGATGAATCCGAAGGCCGAACTTCAGTTGAGACCGTTGTGTCCACTTATTGAGCACCTGCTGTAACCAAGAAAACAGGGTGACACAGCAAGGCACAGGAGACGTTGGTATGATCTATATCATAGGCCAGAAGAAAAGGGTTATCAATGACATGACTGCCCCATGAGACGCTCTCATAGTGGGCACCAGCGAACAATCTTGCTACAGTGTTTCCACTGTGCCGACGACTGCCTACCAAAACCAGACACGGTTTATCACTCTCACTGCCCCCATATGCACGACATATGCACGAGGCACACATGAAGGCACCTTCTCCCCTGTTGCGTAACGTTCAATGTAAGTATATTTGCTAGGATGGTTCTTGTGCACTGCCATTTGGGTTCCCTGTGGTTGGAGGTGTAATTTTCCACCCACCCCAATAAGAAAAGGGTTAAAATGAAATCGTAAATTCTTTGTTTTTATACATTACAAATATATATATATATATATATATATATATATATGAAGACTACAGGATTAAAATAGGCTAAGTCATTTTTTGGATGAATTTGCAAAATTGCTCATGAATATTCATTAGGGCGGTTGGTTTAATATAGGAAAAATTGGAATGGCCCATTTAGCTCTTTTTCATTATTGGAAGGAAAAATTTTGTCTCTATAAATCCTAATAAGAATTTCACTGTGAGAATTCCTATAAGTAAAAAAAAGTTCAGAGATCTGCAAAGACTTGTTAAGTTCTGTAAACTGGAGAACAGGACATTCTTTGACAATCTGCCTCGGGTCGACGAAGATATTGTGATGAGTAGTAATAATGAGTGATCATTTTATCTTTGTGATGCATTTTTTGTCTAAATTTTTTCACAAGTATCCGAATATCACTATTCAATTATTTCGTTTGGTAAACAAGGTTTTTTCTCATTATGTTGCCAAGATAGAATGGCAATCAACTCGAAATTTTAAATTTCAATATCCCCTAACCTATATGCATTCGAAAACATGCACTAGAATGGATTAATTCCAATATTGCGTTGTGACTGAGGTTTCAAATTTTATTATCACGATATTTCGAAACATGTTTATATGACTTAGCATGTTTTATTCCTGTGGTCTTCATATATATATATATATATATATATATATATAA
>CABFPE010000598.1:252767-280590 GCA_900660155.1 Hofstenia miamia
CTCAATTTGTACCATGTATTTAATTCACTTTGCAACCTTGCAATATCACTAGCTGCTTAATAATTATTAGTTTATCCATTACCACAAACTATTAGCTTTAATTAAGTTAAAATAATTAAGTTACTTAATAACTTGCAGCTTCCTACCTTACATATAAATAACATAATACATGCTTAGTCACTTTATCAGTCTATTATATTTCACCTAAGTCTATTACATAAAATATGTATAACCTACGTTGGGCTATCCAGCCCTTTCTTACCAATGTTGATTATTGATTACATGTAAATGATTGAATCAATAGCCAGCTAAATGGAGAAAAACTCCTATTTGTACACCTAACATAAATGCAGGTTCATGGTTTGGATCAAGGACCCTCGAGTCGCTCCTGATATGTTTCCAAACCACTACTACTGCATTTACCATTTAGCTTGACATTCTGTATTAAATAATCAAACCGATATAAAATCTAAGAATAAGATTTTTGAAGAATTTACTTCAACAATTTCCAAATTGATCTACGCTCTATTTATAGTTAACTTGAAAAAGTACCTGTCATTTGAAATTCAAATTTAATTCGTCTGCCAAAATGGCTGAAAATAGTGGAAGCAATATTGCCCCCTTCATTTTGTCAAATTTGGCGACAAGTACTAATTTGCTATCTTATTACTTGGTTGCATTTTTACAACGATAATTTCTGATAATTAAACTTAAATTGTTTTTCTAAATAATCATTTGATCTTAGTTTTTGACTAATCATTTGTTCTTCTTTCTTCATTAGTAGCAATTTCTTTGCATTATGCTACATTACCATTAGTGGTGACATCTACTAACTTTTTAGCAGAGTGTCCGTGGAATATAATAATACTTCTACTACAAATCTTACTAATTTTTCAAAAGTCGCCCATTTACACAACATTCTTGAATATTCAGAATCATATTTAAACACTGCACAAAATGAATTCTTCTACAAGGACAATAATGATAAGGTAGAACTTCTAAAAGATGGAAATGAAATTAATACAATTTTTTATCTCAGTAAAGTTGATTTTTTCAGAGGTCTAAAACATAGTATCTTACCTGCAGGTAAGGTTCAAATAAATCTTGAATTAGCAAAAGATGATAATGTAATATTTAATCCAGCTGGAAATAGAAAACTAGTTGTCACTCAATTATGTCTCTTTGTACCACAATTAGCATTCAATCCTAGGCGACAGAAGATGTATTTGAATAGTTTTATAAATAATAAATGGGTGTATATAAGAAACACATTAGAGGAATCTAATCCTATAAATCAACAATCAGGCATATTTAGAATAAGTAATTCAATACAAAAACCTAGATATGTTTTCATCTATACCATAACTGAAGATAAAATTAATAATCAAAACAAAACTGAACTTGATTTTGATACCTTTAATTCTACTGAAATTTCTTCATGTCAGTAAGAATTAGAAATGATAATTTTTATCCACAAGTAGAGATTCATCCAACTAGTGAGTTTCCAAGACTTTATACAGAATTTGTAGGATATAATGATGGTGTTAATGACTTTTCAACAGGTACATTTATTAAACCTTCTAATTTTAGGGAGAAATATGAAATAATTGTATTTGATTTATCGAAACAAAAAGATACATCTCAAAATGCTATCAATAAAATTAGATTTTGATATACTTTACAAGGTGCTCCTGCAGATCCATTTAAATTCTATGGGTTGATTATGTAGGACCAAGACATATCTGTGAATACAACATCAAATCGAACCACTTTAACATTTTAAGGAAAAATAATTTGGAAAATTATTTTCTTTTTTCTTTAATGTAATGCTAAAATTTTTAATGAGACCTGTACCTGTTGACCTGACGTGAAACAGACATTGATTCACAATATTTAAAATTTTGATTCTCTCTTTAACCAAATTGTGATTAACTTTATTCATTCTTGATATTTGCAATTAATTTGTAGGAAATTTACTTAAAAAGTTAAAGAAGGAACACTGTTTTCACTGAATTTTTGTTTCATTAAGGGTATTACTAAAATAGCATTGTTGCCATATGGACATATTTCAAATTACCAACATTATGCATAAAGAGTTAATTCAAATACAAATTTCCACAATATTGCACCTGTTACTTATTGCTTAGTTACCAAGGGAATACGAAATGAATATATTATGTTTCAACATTTGTAAAATTTTTAATTTAGTAGGAAATTATTCTTTAAAAATTTAATATTAAAAATATAATTAGAGCAGCTGTCCATTAAATTAAAATTTAATATTTGAATATTGGAGGAAAATTTACAACACCTGTTATTGCTTAGCAACTTTAAAGATTTTAAATTATTGGATACAACACAGTAGCATTGTGAAAAATGTCTGAATATACACTGCCAGATGAATTTATGAATGATTTCTTTGAATTCACAAAAACGATGTTAAATTTTGTACCAACAAAATATCAGCCCAGATGTATTCAATCCATTCAACCATTTCTTTTAAAGTACCACTTAAGTGCGTATTGCGAGCCTCATTCTCATTCAATTCAACCAAAAGACCCAATCTCCGAGCTGTTATGTCGTTTTAAGGAGACATTGTTTTGAACACAAACAATATACAGCAGTGCGTTGAAACTTTAATTACGTTAGAAAAAGCTAACATTTCTTCACAACAGAAGTTATTAGTTATTTTGTCATATAAAGGACATGTGCTTCAACAATTTAAGCAGCTATCTAATAAAAGATATTGGTATGTAAAATTAAAAGAGCATATTCCATTCTCTAGATCACATATCAACTTCCTAATACAATTTCACAATCTAACTACGGAACATAGTGAAATTGTAACATCAACATTACCACTGCGTTTTTTTAAAGTTAATATGAAGGAAATTACTCGTTATTATTCACAGACAGGTAATGGTTAAATTCTTTATATTATTTTCGTTAATATTTTAATCTAAATTAAAAAAAAACAGTGTATGATATTAATCAAAATGTTATTCAATTAATATTGTAAATTTTTATAATGATGTATGGAATAAGCTAGAATTTTCAATCAAATTGTTATGCTAAATTTCCCTAGGTTTTCAAAACGGCGTATGCCATAAGCCAGTTTATCCAATCAGATTTCTATTTTAAAATTCCGTTAAATTTTCAAAACAGCGTATGCTATAAGCCAGTTTATCAAATCAGATTGCTATTTTAAAATTCTCTTCGATTTTCAAAACAGTATCTCTTATCAAAGTTATATTTTAGATATTGACAAAGATTAAAGAGTCTTCAAAAGAAAATCATGTGCATGCTAGTTATATTGTTTTAAAGTGTTTTGAAAATATTTTGGAATGTCCAGAAAATGCAGATTTTATAAAAAATGTAAAAAAATTGATTAAAAACATATTGGTACATAGTTAAAAAGGGGGTATAATTATATAATTACTTATACAGGTATGGCCGTAGTTTTTTTGACCGATGGCTGCCAAATCCAGAATTTCTAACAAACACCTTTTTTCTTATCAAAATCAATAGAAAAGTGTAAAAAGTTATTGAAAAATGATCATTATTAGAAACCCATATATATGGAACCCCATATTTAATTACTACTCTGGGATATTTAATGTTTGCAAGAAAACCTCCTCCAAAACAAGAAATTACATTTTGTCATTCATTCTGTTTCGAAATCAACTTTTTGTTTTTAATATTTTGACTAAGTTTTTTAAAATAACAAATCAACTACATCCTTATAATTCAATATCATTTCCAAACTTTTGTCATAGGCGTAATATAAGAACTAACCATTATACTAGCATTAAATTTCGTAAAAAAATCAAGCAACAGTCTTTTATTAATGTTACAATTTGCAATTGGAACCAATTACCAAATGAAATTAAAATGATTAAGGGTGCATTTATGCTTAAGAAAATTGAAAGCATTTATGTTGAAAGACGCGCAATTAATTTCCATAGCCTGAACCACGGCCAATCTTAAATATATATAAAAAGTGGCCGTGCCTGAACAGAACAAATTTTTAAGTCTTTGTATATTTTGTAAATATTATAGTTATTTGTTATTATTCTTGATGCCATTCAGATAATAACCAGTCTTGTAATTGAAAATATTGTCTGAGTAAATAATATTTTATTTTATATTATCATTTGTTATCCCATCTTGCTATTCTTATCCAATTTTGTGTTTAATGTGATTTTAGGGGTTTGAAACTTGCAGAATCTAAATCGGAGGTTAAATCCTTTGCACGTATGCTTTTACGTATATTAAATAGCTTCCAAAAAATCCTATCTCTCGAAAATGACCTAGCAAGGCAGAAAATCGTCTCAAACACATCTCCTGCCGAGAGGTATTCAAAATTTCACGTTTTATACTAGATCAATTTTTGTTAACCTAAGCGACTATATCAAATTATAAAATTTGCAAGTTTTCGACTGAAACATTAATAATTCAGAGGTGTCTTCAGTAAATTTTTTAAAGTTTTATATCTTGATAGTGCAAAAATACCTTTGTCTAATTTCAAATTGATAAGCAATTTCTAGTTGTATTTTTCCTGAAATTTGCCTCATATAGTTATTCAGCAGAATTACGACCCCTAATACCCTCGATCTGCCTTTAATAAGTCAAGCACTTGAATCCTTGAAATTTCTAAAGACTAATGGACTGCTAATTTTTGTATTTCTTATAAATTTTGCATTGTTTTTATTAATGCTTTATGGTAAATATTTTAGTGTGCATTTTACTTTGATAAAGTGACGCGCTGGATCGGGTTTCGGTTAATTGCTAGACGGGCCGGGTAGATTTGCGGGTCAAAGAAATTGACTCGTTTCCCACCTTACATAAGAGCATAATGTAGGTCAAATATACAAGAAAATTTAGGCCAGGAAGTAGAATAAGAGGCTTAAGGCTTTTCCTTGTTAGTAAGAAAACGGATCAATTGTAATATTAGTAATTTCAGGTCTTGGTAAATTTTTAATACTTGCTTTATTTAACTTAGTTACTTAAATTTTAGATGGACAATGTATATTAAGCAAAACCCTATTAAAATGGAAGCACACGGTGTTAAAAGGGGGCTATTTTAAATATACATAATATTGAGAAAAATGCCAAAATTTCAAGGTTTTATTTAAATGTAGTAAAGAATAAAACTAATATAACAATGTCAATAACTGAAATTTAATTTAACATTAGTAACATTTTCTCATAAAACTGAACAGTTTACATTTTTGGCACTTTTTTCGTGTAAAGTGATAAAATCATATTATATATGTTATCTTCTTTTAATTATGGTTGTAGTGAAGGAGGTGGCTCACAAGGGCTCCGACGCTCTTGTTAAAATTGATGTGGGGCGCAATCTCCTTTCATATAGCGATCAAAAACTATTAAAAATTATTTACTGAATACTTTTTAAATGCTTATGAACTACAAGAGACTTCGTGCTATGGAATTTGATCCAATTGGATTTTATAACTGGATTTTACAATTTAATGTTTAATTCAAAATGTTGGAGTGGATCATTTCTGCTTCATTTTGAATTTAATTGAAGAGTTTTTCTAAATTTTATATATACAGCAATTACAGTTGTAAAAATATATTTCCAAGTTTAGGGGCAGTCCGAGATTAACATGTGCTGAAAGATGAGCCCCGAACTCGGACTGAACTTCCGCAATTTCTCTCATTTCATTACCATTTTGTATGAACCTGGCTTTTTTAGATTTCAAGATCAAAGCTGGGTATATTAGAAGTTTCAGTACTTTTGCGCAAGAAAAGCGAAATTTCTAATGCATTCTTAATCACACGCATTTTCTATCAAATGAATTTAATAATAACTTCAACATTAGAAAATTTAGAAGGACATTTGTAAACTGATTAAACATTTTTCAAAATTTTGAAACTATATCTTTGGCTAATGTATTGGAATATGAATACTAACAATTTTGGCTTAGAAATTGATTATTTTCATCATACATACATGTATTTGTTCTGCGCTTATTTTTTGTTGATGTATTGCAATACATTTGTGCAAAGCAATAATTTCTGCTGAATCTAAAGTATTCTGTGATAATAACAATAACAATAACAACAACATATATTTAAGTTCTCATGTATATATACATGTATTAAGTTTACAAACTTATTAAGAACATAAATAATGCAACTTTAAAATATATGAGTTTGTGGAATTATGATTTGTTGTGTAATGAAAAAAACTGATGATATAGATTTTTTTCATAACGTCTTTGTCACTAAATCTATTTTATTGAAACTTTCCTGCAAACAAAAATGTTTAATGAGATGTTGGATATCCGCTGGGCAAATTAAAGAGTGACGAATAAACATTATTTGGATTTGAAAAATGCATTGTTTGGATACCTTTTGGATTTCGGCTAAAATAGCATTTGCATGTATATTGAATGTAGTTTTGCGCATTGGGTTAACTTCTTCAGAGTATTGTGCATAAATATAATTTCATGCTTCAAAGATTCATTAGAGTACCACTAAAAAATGATGGTTACAACTAAAGCACTGAAAACACCTAGTTTCAATTAATGAAATATTGAGAGTTAAGAAAGCCATGGTAAGCACAGTTGGAATCGGGTAAGAATTTGGAACCGAAGCCGAACCCTTTTAGACTTTTAATGCACTGCTTATAATATTAAGTCCCACTGTTCGGTTGTTTCTGGATAGGAAAAGAAATCTAATGAATATTAGAAATAATAACAAAGGAACTGATTGTCTTACTATTTTTGTTAGCACAAACAATGACAATCCCTCAAATGTCAAAAACTGAAGTAGCTGGCGTTTTCTCGGAACATATGGACTTACCCGAAACCGTACCTGAATTTTCTAGGATTTTGTAGACGAAACCGAACCGAACCGATTCCAACTCTGAATGTAAAAGACTCACTACAGAATGTTGTACCTATATGTACATGTAATAACAGTGTAAATATGTGTTATGTTTCAAAATGGAATGCGAGGGTTGTAGCATTAAATATCCAATAAAATTCAATAACACAGTAATTGAAAAAGGCAGGATCTCATATAAGAAACTATGCAAAATATGACACACATTACCTATAATACTTCATTGGAACTTCATCAGTACACTATTTCACAATAGTAATGTAAAATGTTTACATCGTTATGTAGTCGATGTACGTTGAGTACACATTGTAGGTTACATAAACCAGTGGGTAAATAAATACTTATTTAGGGATTTAGGGAACCAAAACTGTGTAACAATGATCAAGACTATATACCATATCCTAATTAATACTATAAGACTTAATGCTATAGAGGGTTATGTTCATTACACATGTAACTCTCAAATTTATCAATATTACATTCCTAAACATAACGATTAATCTAGATTGGACAGGGTATTGCGAATTTAAAAAACTTACTTTCAATAATGGAGGGAACATTCTTAAAAAGGGAAAATATTGATCAGTATAACAACTGCTAAGAACAAAGATATTTCATATTGTTGGCTATTTTTGAAAGCAATGCAAAATTCTTTAAGAGTAAGGTGGGTGTCCATTGAAACAATACTAATCTAATGAGCTTTAAGTAAAATCCAGTGTTCAAGGGCAGTTACTCACTGCTATCATTTCTTACACTAGTAATTATCTACCATATTAAAGTAAAAGGTCAAAAATATCATATAGGTAATTTAACCCCTTCAATTGTATATACAAAAATCAATTCACAGAAGAAATGTTAGAAACTAATTTCTTAAAACTATTTGACTGGATTTTTAAATCTTTTATATATATCTTCAATTTTTAGATATCTGGCTCATGGAACGACCCGACTTGTTCTTTTCCAAATTTTGTCACTGAAGCATATCTACTATAATTTACTACAATTTTCGTTCATTTTAAAATTATCATTCAGAGCATAGATTACTCTTATTAAGTAATCTATGGTTAGGGTCAAACCGTGTTGTGTATAAAATGTTGTACAAATATCGCCTGAAAATGAAATAAATATAAAGTTATTTTTCACCTAAGGGCTGCTAATTAAAATAGCAGGCACACGTTTCCAATATTTTTAAAACATCAAGTATTATAAAAAATGCAATTGATTGGAGGAATGAAATTTATAATTGCTTGTGTCATCACTTAATTTAATGAGCCCATCGAGCAATTAAGAGCTATTGATTGTTTGTCATAAGAAGTACGGTTTTCAATTTCAATTACAAGATATGGCTTTAATTATCAAAATTTAAGGGCATTATTAGGCTATGAAATTTAAAACTAAAACAAATAACTAAAAACCTTAAAATTTGACGAAGCTTTTACAAATCTAATTTATAATTTGAGAAAATATAGCAATTAATGCAAATTTATATGGATAGGCAATAGAGCATGGCAATTTATGCATATCAATATATATTGCTAAGTAGGATTTTGAAAATTTTATTAGCGCGGTGAAATGAGATTACTTTAAACATGCTCACACCCTGATGGAACACAATGTGCATATAAAATAACGCCTGCCATCTTAGTTTTACAGTAACAGCCATTGAAATTGCATATTGTTTTTCAAAGTTAGAACAAAAATAGATGGCTCTTTATATTTTTATCCATTAATGCTTTTCAATTGAATGTAAATTCTATAAAATTAAACAATTCTTTAAAATATTTCATAATTTTGGATAATTGACCTTCTTTTTTGTTAGATGAGTGTCACACACTTGCTTTTTCCAGAAATTTGAGATAAAATGATAAAAATTGCAAATGTTTTGTGTATGTTATTGGGGCAACAATAATAGAAAAAATCTTAATTTAATGTAATTTTTACATTTAAAGTCGGTTAGATCATTGGAAGAGTGATTTCGAAATAAAAATGTATATCTTTCATGTATGAAGATTTTAAGTACAGTGAATAAAACATAAATTCACACTATTATTCCACAAGTTGTGGAAAGTTCTAATACACTGTGGGTCAGAAATATTTTGGTAGTCCACTTGTTTGCAACATTTACTCTTGCAAAACTATTTTGATCTCGAAGTGATTTAGAAAATTTTTCAAATTTTTAAATTTACCAAAGCATTTTTCAGTTTTGAAGCTTCGCTATGCACAATTTAATGCCTCCCTCTTTTTAAAATTCAGAAATGTGCAAACATTCACTTTGATGTTCTTTATAGTTCTTCATCTTGTCAAAGTACTACTTACTAAGAGGGACATACGAATTTTATTGAGCATCTAACGTTTGAATCCGTGATTCAAATGGTAGTTGTTTAGGATGCAATCTCGATTGAAAATTCAAAATGAATTCTCATCAATATTGACTCCCTAACATTAGTGGAAAATGGACAAATGAGAAAAAGTCTTTAAACTATTTCTACAAGCCATGTGAAGTCAAAATTAGAATATTACTGAGATGCACTGCCAATGACACTAGTGAAGTCTACACAAGCTTCTCATGGAGGAATGAAGCAGATAAGAAAGTTACCAATTTGCTAGTTATCCTTCTACTGGGTACTTTACATTTGGCACAAACGAAATATGTCGACTTTCCCCATTTTTTGAATTAAAGAGATACCTTAAGAAATAGATCATTTTGATACTTCTTAAGTACGAAAATTAAATACTGCTATATTTCAAACTTATAAGAAATCCTTGTAAAACATACTTTGCTTGGATATAAAGCATTCCAGCCTAATCCAAAACGGCAAGTCAATAGGAATCTATCCCCAACCGACTTTCAGTACAGTCAATGCTAACAAATTCTCACGTTGGATCATGTCCAATTTGTGGTCGAAATCTGCAACGCATATTAGACAAAAAACAAGTTTGTAACACGCGGCTGTTCATTTCGTCATTGAAACTTTTCGTTCTGTTATACTAACAGGAAATCTTTTATACTGAATAGCATTTTCGCTATTTTGCAAACTTAGTAGCTTAATTAATCACTATTCTTTCGATAAGCTCTTTTCACTTCATGTTTGATAACCTCTACGTTGAAGTCTCAATATTGGAAATACATTGGTAAACTTTGAGTAAATTATTTAGGATATTTTTCAGAAAAAGGGGAGCGATTTTAATGAAATATATTTATTTCAATATGTCCTGGATAAATCGATGAGTCCATTTTTAATATTTTCTTTTAACGAGATTATTGGAAATTTTAAGTGATGAGAAGAATATAATTAATTGGACATCGACTTAGCCAAATTTAATATTATATGAAAATTTGGAAAGTGATTGGCTAATAAGTGCAGACTATTTAACTTATATCTCATTGAAAGCGTTATTGTAATTACTTGAGAAGTAAATATCAGGGTAAGTGTTTTTAGTAATGACAACAGTTATATATTCAACTTTTGGGTATTGTTCAAGATTATGTAATTATGTAAATTTTCATTCAATATATATATATATATATATATATATATATATGTAGAACCTAAAATTAGTAAGTCCCAACTTGGCTTTAGAAAAGGTTCTTCAACGGTTAATCTCTTAGGATATCTTGACTTGATTTACAATAACTTTGATGAAAATATATCTTGCTATGCAATAAACTTCGACATTTCCCAAGCATTTGATACCGTACTGCACGATAAATTACTTAAAAAGTTGTCATTATTTGGATTCGATGCGAAATTTCTGAGATTTTTCAATTCTTATTTAGAAGACTACATTGTGTGAATATAAATGGAATTTTATCTTCTAAACAAGAAGTAACTAGTGGTATACCACAAGAGAGTATATTGGGTCTTTTATTATTTATAAATTTATCAATGATATTACAAATTGCATTGAAAGTAAAAGCTGGATTTTCGCGGATGATTTGAAGCTTGTATTTTATTATAATCAATGTTATAATATTCAAAGTCAAATACATCACATAAATAACTGGTGTAAAAAAAATAAAATGAAATTTATTGCAAAAAGTCAAATATGATTTGCTTCAGAAAATCACAAAACAATTTCAATGATTATTTATTGATGAAGTTTTCATACCACAAGCCAATACCATCAAAGTTCTTGGTATACAAATTAATAAAAATTTGAAATGGAAATATCACTATGAATATACTATATCTAAAGGTATCAAATTATTCTTATTTGTAAGAAGAATCCTTCCATTTTGTCACCTAACAGTTTAAAGATTTAATTATATAAAAGTCACATATTATCACATTTAATATACTGTTGTCAAATTTGGTATCAATCAAAAACTGGATTTAATAAACGGGAAAAATTTTAAAGACGTTGCATTCACTGGGCTTCAAATAAGAAAATATAGACTTTAATGAATTAAGGCGATTTAAGATTTTACCAATTTCCATCGGATTTCAGCTATTGGACCTAATATTTTTAAATAAATTACTAAATAATAAATACCACATTGATCCATATGATTATATAAAGCTTATTTTAAAGAAAGCCGGTTTTAGAACGTGGAAAATCAATACTACAATCTCGAAAGGCAATTAAATCAATATCATCATCAAACTATTTTTACATAGTGGGTTATTTAGCAAATTTCATCATAATCAATACTAACATCGACGTATTTGCAAAACCAAGATATTTCAAATATGAAATATATGAGAGAGAGAGAGAATATTTATTCGTGCATAAAGGACAGTACAAAATATAATTACACTAATAATTATATAATTTTTATAATTAAAGTTATAAGGACCTTAATTTTGACTTAAGATAATATTGAAGTTTGAAGTAAATAGTTTTCTTAAACTTTATGTTTTAGAGGACAAATGTCAAGTCTTTTTGTTCTAAGAATGTAGTTCATAACACATTTATAATTTGCAAGAGTTGTCAGCCTTGGCAATGACATATTTAATAAGCTACGAAAATTATTAAATCTGCTACAGAAAAATAAATAATGGCTAACATTTTTTTTGTATGACAATAATGATACATACTATTAACTGAAGCAAACTTTGCCATGAATAAATTAAGCTTACAGTATTAAGGATGTATAGCGATGATCAAGGTTTGCAGGTAGTGATAAAATCTTATTAGGAGAACTATATATGCTTTTTATTCTTGGATTAGCATATTCTTCATAGAAACTTTCAGAATCATATTTAAAGAAAATCTTGTTTAAAAGAGTAATCCTAGATAAGGGAGTACTAAATTATCTAGAGCATATTATTGCATATTTTCTTGTTATCTGAAGAAGAACTTTATTATGAAACGATTTAATTTCTGTATCTGATTTTATGATGCAATGAAGATAAACTTCAGAAGTATATGTTGCAGAAGGAATCACCATCATATTATATAATTCACGTATAACAGATGATTTTAAGCCAAATTGCCTATGTGAAATTTGCTAAAATTTGAAATGATTTCTTTATGAGTTTGCGACGTAGTACTTTAAAATGTGAATGGAAATTAAAATTTCTATCTAATTTTAGACAAAATTTTTATCTCATCTTTAGAAGGAACAGGAGAAACCCATGCTTCTTTAATATGCTTTTTGGATGATAGCATAATTTTCGATTTTTCAACATTTAATTTCAAGCCTAAGCAATTATTTATCATGATGCGATGGATTCTGTAAATGTCGCTTAGAGAACAAGATTGAACTGTTACATCGTTGGAATGAGCTGTTACATTAGTAGTAGAAAAATTTATTTCATATAGAAGACTATCAAGCTCTAGATTAAAAAGAAAGGGGGGGGGAAATACTCCACCCTGAGGTACTCCACGATTATAAAAATAAAGTTTCTTTTCCATTAAGATGTTTCTATCATGAAGATAAGAGTATACAAATTTGATAAGATGTAAAGGGCCACATTTGGTCAGTAAATTATCAATAAATTTTTAACGTAAAACAGAATTAAAAACTTGATTAAAATTAAATGCTACTGTATAACAGTGATTTTTTTTTGAAGAAATATATGATGTAATTCTTTGTAGAGATTCATTAGTGAACGCACCTTGTTTATATCCAAAATGAAATTCTGAAAATTTTACTTCATTTATCATTAAGTGGGAAACTACAATCTTTTCTAAAATCTTGCCAATGTTACTTGTTAAACTAATTGGACGAAAATGATTTGGTTTTGTAGAGTTCGCAGTTTTTTGTATAAACTTGACAATTGCAGTTTTCCAGTGAGATGGAAAATAAGAATGGAATAAACATGAATTCAGTATACAATGTAAAAAGGAGATCTCTTTACTTGATAGAAATTTTAAATGTTTGAGTTATATTGCCGTGAATGAACTCATATTTTTTATGACTACCCTGTGCACCATCAGGAATTTCTCATCGGTTTTTCGAATTGTGCCAATCAAAGTTGTAGATAAGCAGTTGCAAAGTTTTCCAGGAAATTATCATTAGTAACATTTCTTCCCTTTCCAACATATTTTATTAGAAGATTCATGTTTGTCGCTATAGGATTGAAATTTTATTATTGTTTATACCAAGAGCAAACGTAAGTAGAAAATATTTCCCTTGTTCAGACAGCAATATGCATGCAGTTATTTATCCATGTTATTGCAAAGCTTAGTGGCTCTTTGATGATGATCAAGAAAAATCAAAGTAAGCGAAAACTCATAATTGTTTAAACGCCTACTTTTCAGAAATTATTTATATCAACATAGCTCTACGAAATGACAGTGCTAGTATTTTTCATTTGCCGAAAATGATCGGAATGTCTATGTCAATGTTCAAAATTGAATATACTCAAAGTTCAAATATAAATATATGCGTAAAATGTGTATTTCTGCAAATTTGCCCTACCATAGTTGAATGGGAACTAAATTGTTTTAAAAAGTAAAAACAAACAAATCAGTTATTTAAACATTTTCTATATAAACATGGAAAGCTTTTCAAACAATTCTGAAATATTTATTAAAAGAAAAAATTCTAAGTAAATTTCATATTACACATTGGAAAATATCTTTTTTTACACAAATTCCATTATTTTATAATTTTTCTCTTGATGCATGGATTCCTGAACCAATCATTACGATAGTAATTACGATAGTGATTATGATAGTTGTTTTATAAAGAATGTCAATTTAATGCTTCAAAATCTTTTGTCATTTTGTCATTTTTACTACTTGCCTAGTTTTACCTAAAGATTAAGTCCTTTTTATTGATTGCTAGGCTTCATGATTTTGTCATTTAAATTTCACATTCTCCATCCCTTACATATATATGTGGAAGCTTGGTTTTGTGGAGTTGTTTATTTCATATATAATTGAAAATTATCAAATTGTTTTTTATCTTTTCTTCAAACTCTAAGTGTAGAATTTTAAGCCCAATGTTAGGTTTGATGGTAATTGAGAGTAATTATTTAACACAGCTAAAATTTACAGGTTGTATTTACATAAATTTGCCATAATTGTTGGACTTGGTAAATTGAACTAATAATTATCTTTTCAAGGCATAGAATTAAATACCTGTCTATATACTGTAAGTAATTTCTCATATAGTTTCTATGTCATTAAATTTGTGAACTTTTCTTATCTTGAACTATCCACATATTTCACGTGTATCATAATTCTATTAAAATGATGCTCTTAATGTGTTTTATGAAATGTATAAATGTCATTTTCAATTAGGCTTATATGTGTTTAAGACATTGACCAATTTTTCAAAAAAATCAATTGGCTATTTGTTCAAAACTTGTTGAAAATATGACGTTTCCGGGTTTGCGGAATTTATGGTTAATTTTCTCAAAAACGGCGGGAACAAAATTATGAAGAATTTTTATGTTTTGAAAAAATTATAAAACTAGATATTTCATATTTTGATATATTGAATTCTTGTTATGAACAGACCTACTAAAGTCTATTAGGCACTTAAGGCTAAGTACAATAAGCCTGAATATTTTCTCATCACTTCAGATAATATGTAAAGCCCATATGTAAATTTTCATTCATTCCTGTCGCTCAAACTTTACGAATGATTTTTAATGCGCCGTCTTAATATTTCAAAAGTTTCATTGTTTTTAATGTTTTTAAATTATATTTAAGAGAGCAAGTCAAGATATTGAAAGGAAAAAAAGTTAAAGGAATTTCTAAAAATTTCATTTATCTGTAAAAATGTAGTATAACCAAAAATAAAAAAATTATTTATGACCTAGAAAAAGTATTATTTGACTTAATATGTTTTGTTGCTCACACATTTTCTTCCTCTTCACTTTTAGTAGTTTTCTCTATTTATATTAAAAGACTATATATTGTTTTTTGTAAGTGTATCTGTGTATGTACACTCAATACAACAAACATTTTTTTTCAGACGCTTTACGAAGCGTATTTGTTAATTGAAATTGATCTTTCTATCTCCAAATCTCTCCTCACAAATCTATTCATGTACTTAGTTGTGATTAAATTAACTTCGCACAAGCTCAACACAAATTATTTCATTAATATATTTTTTTTCTTTTCCTCATTTAAATCAAAAAATTTTAAAAATCTCCTGGTAAAAATCAATAGTATGCAAAAGAATGAAAACAATTATAAACTCTTCAAAATAGAAAATCAATACATTTAAAATAAGATTCTAACCTGAATTTCATAGACAACTAGAAATTAATTTCGCACGAAATACTATTAATTTATCTCAATAATGCATATTTGATTTGCAGAATGAACTTATTTGGACAAAACTCATAGTCTACACGATTTACCCAATGTTTAAATGGAGATATACCAAATAATTTTTCATACAATACAAAGCCATTGATGCAATATTAAACACATTTTACTAAAAATCAAGCGTGCACAAAAGTTGCATTTTACCAGTGTTATTAGACACAAATATTGTTTAAAATCTGTCCTATTTGGCTAAGTTTAGGGCAATTAAGGCTAAGCCTCTCTGTGATTTTGTTCATTGAAGTTTTCAATTTTCATTTTTCTAAATTAGCTTTGGTCAAAGCATAGATTTTAAATTTAATAAATTGGTAATCAAATTCCTCTCAATTCATAAGAATTTATTAATAAAATTGTTTAGAAAATATTAGACTTTTAAATGCATTTGTCAGCAGCCTGTCAAAACCTTTATTATTTAAATAATTCAACCGTAGTCATTCTAGTGCTGAAATAGGAAAACATTTACTGAACTGTTTTCCCCCAGCCATACCCAGTTGCAAAAATATGTCTGGAGCACGTATTGTGAGTTGAAGCTTTTATCGATAAACTTATTTTGGAATTTAAACAATAGTTGTTTAAATTAAGCAGCATATTTTTTTAAGGATTGAAATGTGCGGATTGATCTTAGAAAGCGTGACTATTCAAAGTAGTAAGAAATCTAAAATCAAAAATCAAATGTTTGCCAATAGACAAGATCGCAAAGGCGATACAATAGCACAGCCATTTGGAATTCTTGAAAAGAATGAGACAATTATGTAACCAATATTTTTGAATTTTATAATTCAAATATCCTATTGTCATTTGCCTTTGATTCATTGCGCATTTATTTTCATATAATTAGCATAAGTTGGAAACGCTTTTTAGCATAATTAAATTGCACTTTATACTGAAAATATTTAGATCGAAACATCAAGTTCTTGATTTATGATCAAGAAAATGGTTTTGGCAATTATGATGTTATTGATCAGCCTCTGTTTTTTAAGAGCAACAGATTCATGCATTAACAATGTTGGTTTAAACTGCGAAGGCTGTTCTAGAACAAATGAGTTCCAGTGTTCCAACTCAAGCTGTATTGCACTTGAAATGGTGAATGACGGGATATATGATTGTAACGAATTTATGGACGAGACCCTTCTCTCATGCGCACCTGGAAAGGTTTACTGTGAGATAAATAATAAATTTTGCATAAAACAAAGTCAAATTTGCGATGATGCTTATGACTGTCCAAATGGAACTGATGAAGCCAATTGTGATGAATGTCCTTTATTGAATTGTTCAAATGCTTGTGGTTTCTATCACTCCATGGATTGCAATTGCGCGCCATTTCTGAAACCATGTAATATGGAAGAAGAGACAATATTACATAGAAATTGTTTTCTTAAAGCTCATGTAAATTGTCCAGATGTTCTAAATTGTGAATGCGCTGAATGCACCGAATTTCTTTGCAGGTTAGTTCTATTATTTGCAGTAGACTATTTTTTTATATTTGACCTAGTAAAATTGATTGAATTCTTGCTAACGTTGCCAAACTGTGGCTAACATTTTGGAAAATATTTGCATTTTCTTGGAATATTTTGTTATAAATTTTGGCAAATGATTTGATATCCACTTTGGCAAAGGATGTATTTGATTATTGTTAACCGAACCGTTTTAAAATCCAATAATGGGTTAACACTGAATGCTATGGAACCATTTGCTTACAAATTGAATATTAAGGGACGACTTAGCAACTATGTATGATGACAATATGTAGATAAATCTAGCAATATTGACTTTAGTTTACCATTTAAAAACTAAACAAGTTTTTGAAATGATATTCCTTTGAAATGGAAAAATGCATTTAACTGAATTTTGAATTACTTGCTTACTGTACTATTTTAACATAATAAAAAATAATGAAAAAACTATTTTTAATATTCATTCTATATGTACAACAATTTATAAAATATAGAAATTCGATGAAATGTTTTTCAACACCGATATTTCTTTTTAGATTTTTTGGGAACATATAGACAAATTTCCTTCATGCAAAAACCAGTGCTGCTTAATTTCTACAAGCAAGGAAGTAGCTAGGATTTACGATTAAGAAGTCGGAATGTTGTAATCAGGTTTCCTGAAACATTTAATGGCTAAAGGGGCTCTAAGCAAGATAACTGCGAATTATTGATATTTATATATATATATATATATATATATATATATATTTATGAGTATATATATATATATTTCTATCTATTACATATATATATATATATATATATATATTTCTATATGTATATATATATATATATATATATATATATATATTCTAGAATCATTAAAAATGGTATAACATTAGCCAAAACCAAGTTATTCCAATTTACTAGCATCTACTATTAAGTAAGCAAAGAAATTCCATTCACTGTTTTGTGAGAAATTGTAATGAATAACACAACTGCACGCATTTAGTAAAACATTATAAGTAACAATTGAGAATAGACAGCGGAGAATATACGAAGAGTGTTTCTTCTTACCATGAAGAAGTATTCCAAATATGACTCTAGATCAAGAATGTTGTCTGGTATAGAATGATGAGTTTTGATATATATATATATATATATATGAAGTTCACATTAATGTTTAGAGTGTAGGCTTCAACAAGTACTAGATTGATGTGTTGAACCATTGTGTCTGTTTTATCTTCTTGTTTTAGAAAATATAGATGAAATTTAAGTTGTTCCAGTCTATGCTGATTTGCTTGTTGGTTCTAGAAGTGTTTCTGTTTTTTATGAGTTTGATTAGGTTTTTTAATTTGAAACTTTTTTCAAATGTGATGTGAACCATGTTTCTAAAGTACTTGTGGCTGAGCTTTTCCATCATATTTGTTTCATAGAAAACTATTGTATTGATTTGTAGTCTTTTCTCTGTGTTGATTGAAACTGGTATGATTTTGCAGTCCACTCTGTTTTCTAATATTGTCAAGATATCTGAAATTATTTTAATGTTTCTGCAGAGAGTTTGTGTGTTGTGACGTATCTGCTCTGTCTTGTAGCAATAAATTATGGAAAAGGTAGTTTGCCATTAACATTAGACACTTTTTGTTGGTGTGCTGCATAATGTTGTGATTGTTTGCTGCTAGATGCTGATTCAGAAGACATTGGTTGTAATATTCTTCATTTTACACGAATTTTAGATTTAGCAGGTGTTGAAGCACCCACTCTTTTTTGAGGTTGAGAATGTGAAGTCAACTGTGGATCCACTGATCTTGCAATATCAGTAGCTGAGAATGACCTGCGACTAGAGATATCAGACATTGAGTCAGGTACACTGTGGGTGCCTGAGAATGACCTGCAAGTAGACACAGATGTAGACTCAGATTACTGTGGGTTTGACTTACTCTTGCATTTCGCCCTCTTCAAGCTGACTGATACTGCAGCTTGTTTTATCTGCAAGATTATCTAAAGGCAAATTAGCAATATTAATTGCCCAATCTTTATAATTAATTTTAGATTTAGCAATGTGTTTAGGTTGTGTTTGTGATTGCATGAAAGATTTAATAGTGCATTCATATTCCTCATTGAAAGTGTCTTCTTCTACTACTGTGCATCCAGGAGTTTGGTAATGTTCATTAATTTCTTCTTGTACTTATTCAACTGTTTTTAGGTTGTTAATTTTGGTGTGATCAAAGTTTCTAGGCAACCTTTTGATGTTTTGGAAGTGTGTGATTTTTTTATTATCTAGTTGCTATGTGGGAGAACTTTCTTAATCATATGTAGGGCATCCCAATGGAAGGCTAGTTTGCGTACTTGATATTCATCAATTATTGCTCCCAGTGTATAGACATACACTTTGTTCTCCCGCTTGTGAGGTTCACCTGTATATGTTCCTGTTGACGTATCTCTGTTGTCACACTGCACTTTTCTCTGTGCTAATGCACACTGTTTTGTGTGTGATGTTCATCTTTTATCTCAGGTCATTGATGTATTCATTATCTATTTCTCAAAATAACATTGATATGGTTGTCAGAGCCTCATGGCTGAACATGGCTTTGTATGGTGACATTTTGGGGTAGCATATGTGGAGGTGTTGTAGAAGTACTTTACCATAGGTAGCACTTGTCACCAATTTTTTCCACCCATGTGAGATGTTGTAGTTCACATGAGCTTTAGTAGAGCTTGATTTTCTTATTTGACTGCTCCATTTGTTTGTGAATGGTTGATTGTAGTATGTGTATGGAGGAAGTTTTTTCACTAGAGTTTGGAATAGATTACTTTCAAACTGTTTTCCTTGATCAGTAATGAGCTGCTGCATGGGACTGAATAGGCAAATCTATTTGTTCAGCATGACTTCTGCTGATAAGTTTTCATCAATTGGATCATTTTGCAAAATTTTGTAAAATTATCTACCATTATTAAGACATAGGTGCATCCATCATTGTCTTTTAATAGTTGTTTAACTATTTCATTTTTTTACTTAGCTCTTATTTTGTCTAGTTCAGCTTTTTGTCCTGGGAATCTGTTGGTGCAAAGTAAGATGTGTGACAGGCACTTGTTTATAACATCTTCTATGGTTTTTTTTAGGAATGTATATATAAAATGTTCAGGAATGGTGATCTTGGCTTGATACACAACTCTATGGACATGTATCATTTTAACCACTTCACATTTGTAATATTCAGGTTAAGCTATTATATTGTGTGATGTTGATGAAGTATATAGCACACCACTCTCTGTTATTTTCCAGTTGTACTTTTTATAGTATTGTGGCATAAAGACTGTTATTATTTTGCATTCTTCATTTTCAGTTATTTTAATTTCAATATTATTATTTTGAATTTAATTTATTTCAATTGTAATTTTGACAAAGAGAAAATGGTGCTACTTATTTTGGTCTGAAATTCTGCTTATTTAACAGCTCAGTAAAATTCTAGCAGATGCTCAATTTGTACCTGTCAAATATTTATTCATATTTTCATGCAGTAGGTTTTGTTTGCCAATAGTGGTTTTCATTTGTATAAATATCCATGAATTGTTCATTTAGATTCTCTTCAATTTGTTCTCAGTAAATTTGTTTTACTTTTCATCTTGATTCATTTAAATTATGTGTTTCTAAATTTGTACATGTAGTTAATGGGCACCCAGACAGCAGATGGATTGACTGGCTTACTGTCTTTAACCTAGGTTAGGTATAAGACTAGGGCTGTTGTACTGCTTGTCTTTTGTTACTAAAATTGTTATTAATGCTTCACCCAAATTGCATGAGATGAGGAACACACTGAGTGTAGGCTATTTTCACTTAAGATAGGGCATAACAGCAGGAGGAGTTCATTATTTTGTAGCATTCGTAAATCCATGCATCTTCTCAAAACCCTCTATAAGCTAGGATTGTAGAATAGTTAGCAGATATCATACCAATTCCAAATGGCGACCACTGCAGGACACCAAGTACATGTATTGTTTAATAATTAACCATACTGCTGTCAGAGGAAGCTCTGATGAAGTTATAAGAAGATTTTGAACCTTACAAGAAAGGATACTATCTTTCACTCTTGGTTTGCAGATGGAATCACCATTTCCCAGTGCTGTTGAGAAATCAGAAAAATAAGTTTACAATTGCTGAAAAACCCAGCAACCTAGTTTAATTACAGTTACTAGTACCCATCAAAGCTCTTTTTACAAACAATCAATAAATTGCAAAATGTAAGAAATCATAAGAAATTGTCTCCCAAGAAAGTGAGCTAAGCTCCACTCATAACAGAAACTGAATCCCCTAGAGAGGAACTCCTTGCTAAAATCGCATTTCTAGAAAATTAAGTCAAATAATTAAATAAAAAATTCGAATTGATGCAAATAGAAAACTGCCAATGATTCAATCAAATTCACAAAGAAAACAGAATTCTCAGAGAAGAAATTCAACAATTATGCAAAATTAGATTTAATTTGTAATAAATTACATGAAATTGAAAATCCAAAAGTAAACAAAAAAACATTTCATTCAAATTGTCACAATCATCTAATGATGGTAATGTAAAATTAAGAATGCCACCACAGAAATTTTCTTGCAAAGCCAATGGAACCTCACCAACATTTGAGGAATGGTTCTTCTCATATGAACCGCACTTGATTGTACAATGAGCAGGCTAGGAGCATACTCTTGCCCAATTTCCTAATTTTCTTCCAGGAAAAGCTAACAATTACTACTTAACTCTTGATACATCAATTAAGTCTGACTATGAACTACTAATACAAAATTTATATGATCAAATTCATGCATCCACAGCATGCAACCAGTATAAAATACTTCTAAATATAACAGCATATAATGCAAATGACGACATTGAAGAGTATATTTTTCAAGTTGAATGACTTTACACACTAAGCAGAACATCAGCAGAATATTCATCCCATGATTTATTCACACATATCACGTATGGCATGCCACTCTTGATTCACCATCATTTTGAACAAAAATGTGGCACAGAGGATAAATTATCTGATTTTATTAGAAAGGCCATAGAAGCAAAGCTTCAAATAGAGAATTACACTAAAATTGCAAACCAAATCAAATTTGGTAATACCTCATCAAGCTTGACCATCAAGAACACCAAAAGTTCATCAACAAACCAACAAAAAACCTCTGATGTTAAAAACAAATCAGAAATACAGCCTACCAATAAAACTACAAAATAATAAACCTTACCAAATTTTATTGTAAAAAATGTGGCCAAAAAGGACACACAAGTCCTAATTGAACAAAAACAATACATTTAATTGCCAATGAAGGGTGTTACTATACTGATGACAGAGATATATATGAGTCTAACTCTAAGTTTGAAGATGATTTAAATGAGTAATGCGCTGACTCACAGCTGTGCACAATTGATCCTAGTAATGACCACATTGAACAAGAACACAATACCAATAACAATTAATGGGATTGTTGTCCAAGCAACTGTAGATACTGGCGCCTCTATTTCTATAATTGTGGATATGTGAACTAACCAGATCAGCATCAAAAGAGAAACAATCAAGCCACATAAACATGAATTAATTAATGTATCCAGCAATTACCTTGATACCAAAGATATAATCAAATCATTAGAAGTCACAATAGCCAATAATAAGTTTTCACATGACACACTTATTGTTTATACCACCAACTATGCATTGCCCAATGAAATAATTTTAGGCAAAGATTTTCTTGAACAATATTGCTGTATAATTAATTTTCAGGATAAAATGCTAACAATTGACACCAATAATAACAAGATAACTACACACTTACAAACCTTAACCAATGAAACAATGACACTTTACCCTACCAAAACAATCAAAATCAAACCTTTTAGTTGACATTTTGTAACATTAGAGTCTAAAAATCCAATTCATTCTGATATTGTCATTGATAGCCAGAAGGGTTTAAATTCCAAAAAGGTAATCATTCTTGTTTTGATTTTAACTAGTCACAACAACAGAGTTACTGTAGCATCTTCTTCCAGGCTTTGATATCCAACTCTTCCATTATACTACCATAATCAGTATGGCATACTAGCAGGTAGAGATGTACTAATCTTAAACTGTTTGGCTTCTACATTATTGAACTCCAATAACTGTAATTAATGGATGATATAACAGAACCTTATTTGGGTGACAAAGCCTTGCAGCATCTTTGCCAGCTGTTAGTGGTTGGGCACCTGCCCAAAGCTGATCTTCAAATCAAGTAACAACCACTCTTCTACATTCCAAGTGAATGAGTTCCACCTCTCAGCTCAGTGAAGTAACTTATGTTTACCTTATCATATCTTGGTGCTTATTCAAGACTAAACACAACTCCACTTATTCCCAATTTGTAAAGTGTACTATATATGTACTTGCAACCTTGATTGTTACTAGCTGCTTTATTAATTATGTAATAATTGATACATACACAGTCACATTATTGGTCATGTTATAGTCATTCATTTGGATCTAGAATAATATAAATATTACTAGGTTGTCCCAAAAGTTCGTAAACACTTGAAAAAATTAAATTTTATGCATTTTTTAATTACTATATTTTTTGCGTTTATATTGTTATAGTAATATTCATTTTTGATCCAGGTAATGGATAAAATTGAGCTGCTAGTTTTGGTTCACTACTGCTGGAAGCAAGGTTTTTCAACTAGAAAAGCTGCTGAAGAGATTTGTGCTGCCAAAGGTAAAGAAACAATTGCATATGCGGTGATCTCAAAATGGTACAAGCATTTCGAATCTGGCGACATGAGTCTTGAAGATATGCCTCGTTCAGGTTGGCCATTAAAGTTGGATGATGGAGACTTAAAAACCGGGTTGAACATTGCTCCTTCATCGAGCACTCGAGAATTGGCTGGTGAGCTTGGAGTTGGCAAATCAACAATTCACCGACACTTGAAGCAACTTGATTTTGTTCACAAAAAGCCGCGCCAAGATCCTCATGAACTCACCGAAGCACAAGCCAACAGACGAGTTGAAANAAGGTCTTTCAACTAGAAAAGCTGCTGAAGAGATTTGTGCTGCTGAAGGTAAAGAAACAATTGCATATGCGGTGATCTCAAAATGGTACAAGCGTTTCGAATCTGGTGACATGAGTCTTGAAGATATGCCTCGTTCAGGTTGGCGATTAAAGCTGGATGATGGAGACTTAAAAACCGGGTTGAACATTGCTCCTTCATCGAGCACTCGAGAATTGGCTGGTGAGCTTGGAGTTGGCAAATCAACAATTCACCAACACTTGAAGCAACTTGATTTTGTTCACAAAAAGCTGCGCCAAGATCCTCATGAACTCACCAAAGCACAAGCCAACAGAAGAGTTGAAATTTGTCGTCAATTGCTCAGCAATCCATTGGACGACTGTTTTTGGAAGCGTATTGTTACATCAGACGAGAAATGGGTCTATCTAGTCCAGAACAATCGAGACAAGCAATGGGTTCAGAAAGGGCAAGAGACACCATCAATTCCAAAACAAGATCAATTCGGAAAAAAAGTCATGTTGTGAGTTTGGTGGAACTTTGATCGAATCGTACATTTTGAGCTGGTTATGAATGGTCGTGCCATCAGTGCCGAACTTTACTGTCAGCAATTGGTGCGGGTCTACAAAAAGCTGAAACAAAAGTATCCAGCTCTGATCAACAGAAAGCGTGTTTTAATGCAGCAGGACAATGCCAAGCCACACACCGCCAGGAAGACCAAAGACATGTTTGAAGAACTGGACGGCGTTGAGGTTCTACCACATCCAGCCTACAGTCCTGATTGTGCTCCATCAGATTACGGCCTTTTCCGTTCAATNCATCTTCTAAATTGTTATTAGTAGTTTGAAGTATTTTATTGATGTATAACTGGAATCTGGCAGGGCATTGCACAGCCCAAAGGCCATCTAGAGCCATTTGAAGAGGCTGTATGGAGTGATGAATGCTTTTTTTGATATCTGATTAGGCACATGGTAATTTGCCAATACACCTTACATAGATCTAGTTTTGACATGCTGTATACAGTATTTCATCAATACATGGTAGAAGATAAGCATTTTTTTTGTTATGTTATTAAGTTTTGAAAGTCAACACAGAGATGATATTTATCATTTTGTTTGATGAAAACTGCAGGTGATTCAAATGGACTTTTCAATGGTTGGATTATTTTGTTATTTAGTAGATCTGTAATGATTTTTAGATATTCCTGTTTTAGGTGTTCTGGTACCAGATGTATGGGTTGTTGTATTGGTTTATTGTGAGTTGTTTCAATAGAGTGTTCTTCACTGATAGCCTTTCCTACACTGATGTTGTTGTAACTAAACACTGATGAATGGTTTTGTAAGGTGGAAATCAGATGATTGATTTGATTAGGTGACAGATAAGGATGCGTCTGGTGTGTTATTATTGGAATGGTAGTAGAAATATTGTCATCATTTGCTGGGTCTAGAGATAGAACTGGTTTAGGTTTAGTTTGTACCAAGTAGCAATTGGTGATATTAATACTGTAATGGTAGATGGTTTTATGGTAATTAGGTTATGACTTTTGCTTAAAATAGCAGTTGTAATGTAGCATCATCCAAGACAAACTAAGCTGCTAATGCAATTGTCAGTGAAGAGGAACTAAGCTCAAATTTAAATGTGATTAAAAATATATCATAAAAGTTAATTATAATTGTAGCATAATCCAAGAATCAATGCTGCAAAAGGAATAAGAAAGAGATTAGTTGGTCAAGAAGATTAACATCAAATTGAATCATGATTAAATTAGTATTTATTGAAATTGAAATCAATTTAAGTTTAGCATCATTAATTTTGTAAAATGCAACTAAGAGAGAAAATTAACAAATAGTACTTGGTGAAACAATTTGGCAAAACAAAGGGGGTGATATCACTTCCATTATTTTTAGCCATCTTGGCAGATGATTTAAAATTCAAATCAACAGGTACTTTTGATCAGAAACTATAAATAGAGAAAAATCATTTAGAGAACATGTTGAAGTAAATTCTTTGAACATCTTATCTTTACATTTAATCTGGTTTGCTTAATATTAAATCATTTCAATCTAAATAGTAAATGCATTAGTTGTGGTAAGGGCATACATCAGGAACAATTCAAGGGTGCTTGATCTGAGCCATGAACCTGCATTTAGGTTAGGGATATGAATAGAAGTTCTTCTTCATTTAGCTGACTATCAAATCTTTCAACCACATGTGTGCTATAATGAAAACTTCAGAGAAATGGTTGGAGAACAGATCACAGGTTGTTATATTTTATATTAATTAGACTATGTAGGAGACCTATAAATAAACTGATAACAAGAATGCGCATGTATTACTAATTAAATGTAAGTTAGTAAGCTGCAAGTAATTATCTAGTTAATTATCTGAATTATTTAAAGGCAATAATTTTTGGTAATGGCTAAATTAATATTTATTAAGCAGCTAGTGACATTGCCAGGTTGCAAGTACAAATTACACATTAGAAATTGAGTTTAAGTCAGTTACATCCAGCCTTGAGGGTTGCACTGAGTTAGGATAGAGAGCACATATGCTACTTCATCATGCTGAGAGTTGGAAAAAATCCATTGGAAGTGAAGACAACTAAGGTTGGGAAAATCTGTGATCAGAGTCAGCTGGAGGCCTTATGGAAGATCAATCAATAATGAAACTGCAGCCGCAAATCCACACCTAAATAGTATTCAGTTACCATGGAGTTAATAAAATTAACTACAAGTGTTTATAGAGGAAAGTACATCCCTACCCGCAATTAACACAGAATTATATTCAAAAGGAATTAATTATATTGAGTTAGAGCTTGGTAGTGGATGCTACATAATCTTAGATTAGTTTTGTATTATGCAACCAAGAACTATCAGTGAAAATGATTACAATTAGTATTTGTTGATCCTACTAATTTGGCAAAACAAGGGGGTGAGTTTGCTTCCATTATTTTTAGCCATCTTGGCAGACAAACTTTTGAAATTTGAAATCAACAGATACTTTTTTGGATTAACTATAAATAGAGCAAAATTCATTATAATAATTGATAAAGAAAATTCTTTGGAATTCTTATCCTTAGTTTTGATTGCAGTTTGATTATTAACTATGATGTTCAGCTAGATGGTTGGTGTTCAGTAGTAGTGAGGATCCCATAACAGGAACTATTATAGGTTCCTTGTTCCAAACCATGAACCTGCAATTAAGTTAGGGATATGATTAGGAGTTCTTATTTCTGTTTAGTTAACTATTAATCCTTTCATACATGTATGAACAATAATGAATTCAATATTAGGTTAGTAAGCCAAACATAGCAATTATTAGGTTGTCCCAAAAGTTCATAAACACTTGAAAAAAGTTGGTAAACACTTGAAAAAAATTGAAATTTTATTACTCAAATAATAGCTGCAACAATAAAGTTTATTCCTCAAAATAAAGACCATCATGTTCCAAGACGTTCTGCCATTGATCTGCAAGCTTTCGAATCTGGTTAAAGTACCATTCAGCCGGCTTTGAATCGAAGAATTCTTGACATGCTTCTTCAACTTCATCAAACGATTCGAATCGGCGGCCTTTTAGAAAGTGTTGCATTGAACGGAAAAGGCCGTAATCTGATGGAGCACAATCAGGACTGTAGGCTGGATGTGGTAGAACCTCAACACCGTCCAGTTCTTCAAACATGTCTTTGGTCTTCCTGGTGGTGTGTGGCTTGGCATTGTCCTGCTGCATTAAAACACGCTTTCTGTTGATCAGAGCCAGATA
>CABFPE010000598.1:306071-333152 GCA_900660155.1 Hofstenia miamia
ATTCAGTGCTCCCAGACCCTGCATCCAAAGATGTATGGCACTGGTATGATTTTCTTCATTTAACACAGCACCTGGATAGAGACGAGGAAGTGTCACTTGCCTTCAGTGGTGTGCGTTGTTGTTTCATACCTAAACAAATGTTAAATATCTAATTCCCAATCTTGGGAAATATAATTAGGATTAGGATTTCTAGTTGTACGTTTTGGTAAAATTCTAGATGGTACATTTACGTCATAATGTATAGGTTCATCAAAAGATTCTTCTTGAACACTTTCAAAATCTGATACATCATAAAAATTATCCACACCGTTATCTATGCATTTTAACTCATTAAAATTGTCTAGTTTGACATTTTCAATGTCTTTAATAGTGCGTTTAAGATTTTGGTAATGGACTATTTTACCAGAGTTTAATTTATAATTATTATCGGGTAATATTTTGACAATCTCAAAAGGACCTTGCCATTTATGTGCCAATTTCCGGACCTGATGTTTATCTGTAGTAATTCCAGGTATAAAAACATAAACTTTATCTCCTATTGAATGATGTGTTCCATAAATCTTTTTGTTAATATTTCGCTTTTGACGAATAGCACTCTTTTTGGTATTATGAATCATAGTTTCATGCGTAGACGTTAAAATGTCAATGAGGTCTTGAACGTATTTATCAGTTGAATTTGTTGAATAATTTTTAAAAAGAATCGATAGAGGAGCAACAGCTTCATGACCAAACATAGCTTTATAAAGTGAAATGCCAGTAGTTGTATGAATGAGCATGTTATAATAAAATTCTACTTTTTTAATTATTTTATGCCAATGTTTACCTCCTATACGTGAAGTTAATGCTCTGATTAATTTTAGTAAAGTACAGTTAGTTCTTTCAGCCATACCATTGGCTTGGGGATGGTAAACTGTCGTATGTTCATGTAAAAGTTCAAGTTGCGACATCAATTCAGAAAACAAAGTACTTTCAAATTGAACACCTTGATCTGTTATTATTTGTGACATTGGTCCAATGGTTAATATCCATTCGTGAACAATAATATCAGCAATTTTTTAGCTGTAATTAGATCAGTGGGTATAATTTTACAATATTTAGTGAAATTATCGACCATAACTACAACATATTGAAAATTTTCATCATCCTTTGATCATTGTTCAATGTCAATGTGACTGATTTCATTAGGATTTTCAGTGATAATTTTTTTGAGTTCTGTTCATTGTTCTGGAAAGTGATCTTTGTTAGTTAGTAAGCAGATTTTACATTTATCAATGACATCATACACCACTTTTCGCAAATTAGTTACAATAAAACGTGTATTTATAGTTTTTTCAGTTTGTAAAATGCCTAAATGACTGTTTTCATGTATTTTCCATATTAAGTCGCGTTTATAATATTCAGGAATAGCAATACAATTGTTTCTAGATTTAGTGAACAGTAAACCTTGAGACATAAGTTGCCATTTGTACTTATTATAATAGCGAGAAGCAATAGGATCTAAAATCGTGTTGGGCATAGTAACTTTGTTAATAATTTGTTTTAAAAGTGGATCGACTAATTGTTTTTCTGCAATTTCTTCTGCTGAAATTTCCTCTTTAATTGTAATACTGAAAGTTAGTTTGCCTTGTCTATCAACATTAATATCAGGTAAATTTTTGAATTCATTTTTCGGAATGAAAGAAAATTCTATTTTCTCACCAGGAGTTTTTTGTAAGTCCCTTTGGTATTGTGGTAGAGCTGTTAGTAAATCTGCATTAGCATGGAGAGTACCTTTGCGATGTTGAATGGTAAAATTAAAGTCATTTAATTGTTCTATCCAACGTACAACAATGTTCGATTTATCTCTGGAGAATTTCTTTAACCATGAAAGGCCACTATTGTCTGTGCATACAGTAAAGTTTTTCTCGCCAATTAGGAAATATCGGAATTTCTTTAATGATTCAACTAATCACGTCAGGGTCACCATGTAGAATGTTTGTCTTGTGGTAGAAGCACGTGCAACATTCAGCAAGCATTCCACCTTTAGATATATTAAAACACAACCGATGAAACTACTAGTTATTATGTCATTCTATCTAATGAGAAAACAAGAGCATGTTCATTCCATGGGTAATAAGTATTCAGAGAATAAGTTAATTCCAAACTTCTTCTTACAGAATATGGCCTCTGGCCGAAGTGATGAACCATTTCCAACACCTAATTTCTCAGCTCATTTTAGACTAGAGAAAATGTAATAATTATAGCTACATGCAAACCGCGCTTCTTAACTGTACTCATTCTTATACCTAATACCTACTATCACCTAGACTAGAGGAGCAAAACCAGAGAGCCATTTAGAGCCTCTGGTTATCCTACCTTTCGCCCAGAGTGATACCTTAAGCGTTGATCATAGTGATCAAATACATAAAATAAAATAAATGTAATAACAGATAATAAGTGGGCACTTTATGAAAAATGTATTATCCGAAAAATGCTAAAAGGTAATGTTAGTTAAATATACGGCTGGGGAAATTTCTAATAGTTAAAATAAAAGCAACTGGAAGCTAGGGTAGCAAAACTTAACTTAACAGAAATCACACATTTGAGTATTTACAAATAATAGAAAACAGTCACTCACTTATCATCAAAAGGTGAGTAATAGCAGAACAAACTATTTAAAAACTACTGCAATTTCTGATATTCAAATTACGCAAACAAAATGGATTCCTCGGACGAGCAACCAATCAGAATACAAAGAATATTAAATCACTAATTGTACATTGCTTATTGTCACAATATTACTAAATCGACACATATTATCAATTTACAATTTAGGGATGCAAATATACTACAATATGTTCCCCCAGGCCAGAATTTGCAGGTTTTCACTATCCACCAAATTGGCTTCAAGATGTAAGCTCTAGCCACAACCTCCATGAACCAAGCCCATGTTTCTCACATTCTGCCCCATGCGTCAACTGTGGCCAATGCTGATAACCAGGGCATGTTACAAACCTGACTAGCGGGTTTTCACTCCAACATTCCAGCTTTGCTTAAGGAGCTGGAAAATAGGACATGTTCAACGAAATTTTTATTTTAAAAATTCGCTAGATGGATTCATAAAATAATGAATTAGTATGTAAAAAACAAAGGAAAATTTGGTATTTAGAGCTATAGCACTTTTAATATTGCAATTTGTTTGCATTACAAAACAATTATGAGTAAACTACGCTTTGCTGCATGTATTCAGCCATTAAAATTTTAAATTGACCCAGTCAATGTTTAGACAAATAAGGTTAAATTTAGTAAAAAACTTTTAAAAATTCGTTAGAATTTTCAAAAATCATTGCTTTGTAGAGGTGATTCCAATTTGATATTTCTATATTACAAAACGAATTATGATTGCCAGACCTCTTCTGGTGAACTTGCAGCTGTTTATTTGATTTCACTCAGTTTCGATCTTTTGACAAATGAGTTCAAAGTATGTCATACACCCGCAGTTTTACACTGCTTTAGGACAGCCAGTACTCTGTCAATTCTTGTTCAACTCCTTAGCTCTTTTCAGCATTCTTTAGAGCTCCTTTAGTTCTATATTACATTGTTAATATTATATTTTTAGTTTTTATTCCCTTTATGATATCAACACTTTAGTTTATTACAACTTTTGAATTTCTGCATACAATTACAACTGATGCATTTCAGAAGACTATTACTCTGCGACTTTTGACGTTATGCACTAGGGTTATACAGTAAGATATGCACGCTGACTAGCTCCATGTGAAACTATTTTTTATTTTTCAAATTTATTTATACTGGTTGCAAAGTAGCGGCCAAAACAAATTTTCAATTTACACTTTCGTAAGATTCGAATATTATAATTAATAGATTAGAGTAAATTTGGATACCTATAACTCCATGAGTTTTTATACTATCGACACAGTTTAAATACCATTCGATGCGTGATGAATAGCTCTATGATAAACTGATTTTTAATTTTGGAATTTTTTTAAGTTTCCCTATTTTTAGAGCGATAAATGTAATTGATAAAGACATAACACTTTAAGAGCTTTTCAATATTTGCTTTATGTAAACAAAGAAATTATGTCATTGACCTGTCTAGAGCAAAGCAATTTTAACCTTGGAGTAGAATAAATTTGGAAGGTTACTGTGAATTCAATTTTGACGCTGTAGTCATAAAAAATATATTATTCTCCTACACAACAATAGCTCCATGTGGCAATGTTTGTTGATTTCCGATTTGATCAATACTTTTATTGTAAACTGCGAACAATGTATCAGTCGATTTTTACGAACTTTAAATATATATATATATATATATACGTCATATTTACTACAGTTTTAAGTTATCTCCAAACTATAGATAAGAATTAATATCTAAATAGATGCTAGTGACAACTGATTTATGACTTCAAATTTACTATGCAAATTTAACTAGTCACAAGGTTTGTTAATAATTAATTACTTATATTAATGCAAATGTACTCATAGTGTGGATAAATGTGTGATTTAACAGCTTACTGATACGCTTCCAAAATTATTGTAGACTTTAAAATAAATAAAGGGAATCACAATCCTACTTATTCTACAATGTATATTATATCTACTATTAAACTGGAAAATGCCACTTACAAAACTAATCTATAATTCTCAGCAAAATATGAAATCTTCTGAGAGCTTTGATCAAAGGAAATGAGCGAAATTTGCTATAATTTCCACTTCATTTGGTCATGTAGTTGTCACTTGCTACTACTATAAAACAAAGATACTCTTATCTGTATATCTGTATAATGTGCATTGCATTGATTCATATTACCTATTTTGACATTTCAAAGAAAGCCTTTAGTGTAGCATAATTTGAAGAAAACACACAAAATAGAAGAAAAAAGAAATAAAAAATCTTTAAATATATTTACTATAATTATACAAACTGCAAATCATTATTCAATTTGTAAAAAGTGCGCTTAATTATTATATACTGTAGCAGTTGGTGAAATGAATTTTAACCAATTTGAAAAGGCAAAGCAGCTTTTCTTAATTAAGAAACATGTGGCAGGAGTTAATGCAGAAGTCCATGTCAACAAATATTATTGACAGCACACACATGTTAATTTTTTGATATAAATATTGAGTGGAAATTTAATTTGATTGATGAATAAGACTTCATTGGAAATCAAAGATGGAAGCAAATTACTGGTAGTCAGGAACTCTCATAGGCAATTACCAGAGTTTAGGTAGAGTGTTCACCATCAGAGCTGATGTACTGACTACTGTGAAGGTGCTTGTATGTTAGTTGTACAAATAGAAGTTCTTTTACTGATTTCTTTTCCTACTGTTCAACTAGCATACAAAACAAATTAGCTGGAATTTTTTTGTTATAACTTTCTTATCATTCTTTTTGAATCTATAAGCAATGCACTTAAACAGCTGGCTAGCTACTCTTAGGTTAACCCATTATTTTAGGTCCAATTTCATAGCAAATAAGAATAATTGCAGATGCCAGATGTCTTCAAAAAGCCTTCTATTTATTACATTATTTATGGACTGTATCATCTTCATGCTTCTGCTGGCTACATAAATTTTTTCCATGTATCTAGGATCATGTAGCCATCTAAATGTAAGGCTATTTATATGTACATGGATTTGATTGAAGTAGCAGCAATTTTTAATTTGCATCAGATCTATTTTTTTTGTTATTGGATTTCTTCAACTTCAAGAAAAGCATTTTTAGCAATGATTTGTTCCTTAGAAAGAGCATCATGAGATTTGTGGGGTCTGGCTAGCACTTTCAGGAGTTTCTTTGGATTTTTGACTGTGAGTATTTGGCATTTTGATATCTCTGAAGCTAAAGGAGCATTGACAGGGAGGGCTTAACTAGCAATAGTTAACATTAGGTGTGGCTGGTATGGGTTTGCATTCATCTAAAAAATTTTCTGGCTTTTGATGGCACTGAAAGAGTGGTAATCTCAACTGCAATTCCCATTGTAATAAGGTTCCATTTGTTCATTTGTAGAGTTCACCATCTTGCTGTTGGTTATTTCAGAGCTTCCTCTGACAGTGGTATATTTAATTATTAAACAATACTTGTACTCAGAGTCCTGTGGTGGTCTCCACATAGCATTGTAATGAAATCAGTAAGCAGTCCTAAGTCCCTATCATCTGAGGGATTTGTGTCAAAGCATGGATTTACTGAAGCTACAGTTTAATATTTAACTCCTCCTGCTATAGCACCCTTCCTAATAAAAGTAAAAAGTAAAAAAGGAAAAGAGAGTTCCTAATATTCTTGGGTGCAGTGAGTGAAACCTATCTCCTAAATACAAAACCTAATCTCAGTGAATTTCACATCTCATGCAATTTGGGTGGCTGCAATAATAACAATTTTAGTTAATGAATGAAATGCAAAATGAATAAAAACACCTAACTGTATACCTAGCTCTAAGGATAGTGCTAGAGCTGCTTACCAGGTCTATGCTACCTTTAACTATGCTGAAGTTTTTTAGAAAAGCATAATTTAGATTAAAGCAAAGTCAAAATAAGAACTGAAACAAGTTTGTTGAAAAGGAAACAAAATGAATAATTCACACCACTATATAGGAACAACAACTGGTATCAAAACATAATTACATACTGTTGTAAATGTAAGTAAATATCAGACTGGTACAATAATTGGTAGTCTGCAATAGTTAAATTTACTGCATTAAATTATCAGAAATATTCAAACTAAAAATATATAGCACCATTTCATAACATGCAATCATTAATTGAAATAATTTTGTAATTAACAACATTGAAATTAATAATTGTCATTTCAGAATAAAGTAATGAGAAATAGAAGGTTTTCAATGTCCTTTTGCCACAATAAGCTTATACTGCTGACTTGCATTTATTTCCTTGTTGCTAAAAACAACAAAAACAATCAATGTTTAAATTAATTTGAGATAGCACATTTTTTAAGGTAAGCAACAATAGGGAGCTTTACACTACCAAATCACTGAGTGTCTTCCTTGAGCTATTTACATTAAATTAGTAACTGGTTATCATCACAATTCATTGATTCTTCCTCATTCACAATGGTTGTTCTTCTTTACACCTATGCACTTTGAACAGCACCATCAATCTAAATAGACTAGTGCAAGATGCCATTTCCACCTTTGTAGTACAGATGTAAATTATTTGTATTAAAATGCATGAAGCTTAAAGATGATAAGAAGTAAAGTAAGATAGAGCCACATCTGCTGAAGAAAAAGTAATGTATCATAAATACTCTAGCTATGAAAAGATCACTAGATTATGTTCAGATTCAGCCTGGTGTAGATACTGCATGGCAACTGTAACAGGATGCCCAAAATGTGCAAGGAAAGATTAAAAAGAAGGCTACTGAGTTAAGATGGATTTCTTCTAAAAAAAATTTTTAAATTAATAAATCCATGAAAAGATGAATTAGTGGAAGACAACTATGAAAGAAACAGGAAAATAACCAAACAGAAGAATAACAAGAAACCAGAGAGGCTAACTGACAATAGCCCAGGCAACAATATAGAAATGCAAAATCATAAATCTACCAAAGCAGAACAGGAAAAGGAATTCATGGGCAAAAATGATTAAAAACTTAACACAAAAAGTGAGAAATTTTATAACATGTAGAGTATAAAGTAACAAATATTGAAATAAACATGTTATCAAATTTGTTCATGCTGAAGTTATGCCATACAAATGAAATTGGGGTAATGGGATTTCAGAAATAAAAATCAAATTAAACAAAAACTAATAATTTTCAGGGTCTGGTACACCATTTTGGAAATATCAATCAAATATATACAAAATTTGCCTGTTTCAAATAATTTAAAATTTCATGAACATCCCCCATTGAACAGTGACAGGTACTTGTTTTCAATGCAAATATGTTTGTAAAAATTTCTATAAATAATTAGTGATGAAATAAATTCTTCAGAATTACATTTATCTTTTCTTGTTGACAGTTTGATTTATTAATACAATGCAAAGCTAAGCATTTCAAGCACAGGATTGTCAGGAAACCATGGTGAAGACAACTATTTAGGTCTGAATCCCTGATTGCAAACTGTATTTAGCCTATGAATATGTATAGGGTTATTCTCATTGTGCTTAGCTTGCTTGAATTGATCTTACATGTAGTTACAAATTCAAGAAAGTTGAATTAGCCAACATTAGGGTTACCTATATATCTTATTTTAGATCCAAATTCTATTGACTATAAATGACTGAATTTATTAACTATTAATAAATGCATCTGGTAGTTACATAGACACTAAAGCAAATACAACATTTGAACAAGATTTCATAATGATCAACACAGAAAGATATGCATTACTGTATGAGATCATACTGGGTAATAATTTCCTTATGAAACATAAATGTGTAATAGACTACACAATGAAAACCATAAAAGTGGAAGAAGAAACAGTGTTGATGGCAGATGACAAAGAAAGCAATGAAATAAAAATATTTCAACTCATAGAGGACATTCATCTGCAACCCAACAATTTGCAGATGTACCAAATAAAAACAACTGAACCAATAACAACTGAGATTCTGCTATATGAGTAACTAGGTATAAACATGAAAAGGATTTATTTACCCTCAAGCTTGTCTCCCATAAAATACCAAAAAGGGACTATACCTATACTCAATGCCACAAACAGAGTAGTAAATGTGAAAAAGGAGACAATAAAAATTTATGGAAAGAAAATCATAATAAAATTGAAAACAATCAAAAGGAGTATTAACATAATACATAAGGAAGAGAAATTCAAGATACCTGATATTGATAATGATCAATACAACCACCTAACAGAAACAGAGAGAGAAAACAACTAAGACAAATTTTATGAAAACATGAAAAAACATTTAATTATGGAAAGATCAGCATAGGAAAGGTGGTGGGGGAGACACACAAGATCACAACAACAACAGATAAGCCCATATATCTACTAGTAAGGCAATTGCCAGAAATCTTGAAAGACCAATATAACAAGATCTTGAACAAATTAATCAACAACAAAATCATAAGGCCAAGTGAGAGCCCTTACACAGCTCCAACAGTATTTGTCAAACAAGGCCACAAAGATAGGCTCTGTATTGACTTCAGGAAACTGAATGATGTGACAAAGAAAGAAGTATACCCATTACCAAGAATAGAGGACATAGATCTATGTAAAGCCTATTGGCAGGTGCTGATGGAACCTAGTGATACTGAAAAACACTGATTTCACAATAAATTAAGAGTTGGTTATCCATTTCTGTGGGTATATGCAATGTACCTTGAATGTTTAGCTTTCCATTTAACTATTAAATAACCTGACAAAATAACAAAGTAAATCCAGTAAAATTCATTCATCACAAATAATATTAATCAGTGCATATTTATATCAGATAACTGTAAACAATCAAACACTCAGCTAGTACCTGTTATTAGATGTTGATGATTTAATGGTTTCCCAGTTTTTTCTTCATCTGCAGTTAATTACACACATCAGCATTAATTAGTGTGCACATTATCATCCTATTATTTTTGCCAAAATACTGCTGAGCAAATAATTAAAGAATACTGGTTTAATAATTTTGTACAAATAATCAAAGTATAATAACCATGTGTTGACAATTAATATTACAATTGTGTCTTTTTGTTGCCTACTATTTTTTCTCATCTTAACCACACATGGGATTATGCAACAGTAACAAAGATACTGAAGCAAAAGAATAAAAAAGTAGAAGAGGGTGTGAGCACACACATAGGTGACATACTCATAGCCAGGAACACAGTGGAAGAACATATGCAGAAACTTGATAGAACTCTAAACATCCTATTCAATGCTGGTCTAAGAGTAAATGGCAACAAGTGTGAAATACTAAAGACTCAAATCATATTCCTGGGTTGGGAAATTGAAAAAGGGAAAATTCAAATGAACAATAATGCCCATGAAATGATCAAAAATATTCAACAACCCAAGACAAGGAAAGACCTCTAGAGGATTCATTAATTTCTATGGAACATTTGCGCCCAATGTAACCCAAAACACATATAGCATGACACAATTATTAAAAATGACAGTACTGTTCACATGGACATGAAAACAGCAGGAAGAACTAGACAAAGAAAAACAAACTAGCAAAACTACCTACACTAAATATGCCACACTACAAAGAATAATTTATATGTGATTGTGCCTTGAGGGCAGTAGCAATAGGGGTTTGTTTAGGACATATACAAGAAGGTAAAAAGGTACCAATCCAGTTCTTTAGTCAAAAGCTGAAACCCAGTGAAGAAAATTATGGTTCCATGAAATTGGAAATGTTAGCCCTAGTAAAGAGTATAAAGAAATGGGGAGCAACTTTAAAGTCAGAACAGACAACAGTGGATTAGCATGGCTAAAAAATTCTCAGGAGACAAATAATCAATTTATCCAGATAGATGAATATCTAAACAAGTTCAAATTCAAAATAGAACATAGAAAAGCTCATTGCATAAACACAGACTTTTGAGTATCACTGAGATATAGGAACAAACAAAGGAGACAATAAGCAATTCAATTTCTACCACACAGCAGATACTACAAGCTACCTGAAATAAACACAGATAAAAAGGGGAATGCAATACTACTGATAAATCTCAAAGAAGAGATAACAGAAGAAGAAATAATTGAAAAGCAAAAAGCAGATCACATACTAACTGAGATAGGAGAAAAAGTACTTAAAGAAAACAAAACCATCAGAAAAATAGCTTGCAGTTACTTTCAAAGATACTGATGGAAGCTGAACAAAAACACATTGCTATATATCAACATCAAGTTCATGAGAATCACTATACTAGAATACTATAAATGTGTACTAATTCAGAAAATCCATGAGAGGGGCCACACAGAAATTGTTCAAACAGAAATGACATCATTTAATAACTGATTTATCACAATAGCAACAAGGATAACAGTAGAAGACATAATTAACAAATCACACTTTCCCCAACAAATTGTGCTGCTGGTAAGAATTATAGCAACAAGTCCTAACAGTATAGTGCATATAGATTTGAAAAAACTGTCACAAGATGATGAAGGGTTCCAGTATGTACTGGTGATAGTACATAATTTCACTAAATATGCCAGGATGTTGCCCATGGAGACAACAACCATGAAAGCAGTGGCTGAAAAACTAATGAAGGAGTAGATACTAAAATTTGGACTAATTGAAACAATAATATCAGACAGAGGAGTACAATTTGAAAGCAAACTCTTTGAGGAACTAGCAAAATTGTTAGAAATATCAAACAAAAGAACAATGGCATACCACCCCTAAACCAATGGAACAGTGGAAAGACTAAATTGCACAATGATAAAGAACAATGACCTCAAGAGTAGGAGGTGATAGAAATGGTAGAATACTTCTGCAATACAGTGGTGCATTTAACTATTGAAATGACACCATTCAAAGCAATGTATGGTAGAGAAGTGGCAACACCCCTATCAATGCAATATTAAAACTACATACAAAAACTGGATAATGATTACATTAATAAATTGTGCAATCAGCCAAAAGGAATTCATGAAGTAATGTGTCACAAAATAAAACAAGCAGCTGCAAGACAATAACACAACTTTAACAAGAAAATATACAGACAACCTCACAAAAAAGGCAATAAAGTCTATGTATATACACTACTATTAACACAGGATATAAATCAAGTGTGTAAGTTAAAAACACAATGGGCTTGGTCATATATAATACAAAAAGTTTTACAAATATTAATCAGCTAAATGATGGAAGGGTATTACACTTTCAAAACCTAAAAATGGCCACCAGTGATGTTGAACATGTCAAATAAGACAAAAATGCTAATTTAAAATTATCAGAGATGATAATAGTACATATGTATATATGAATGATTTAGATAGCATGTTCAAAGAAGAATTTGATGACAAATTCACATGCAAAGTGAATGATGACAAAATCAAAAGACAAGCAATGCCACAAAGAATGGATAAAAATAAATAAACATATGACCCTGAAATACGGGATAATAATTATATGAATGAATTTAGAAAAATAGAAAACAATGGAGAACAAATTGTCAAACAAGAGGAGGAGAATAACTAGAAGTTCATCATTATCTGATCACCAAATACTGTGTTAGAGGATGGACACACAAAAATCCAGCAATCCCAGAAGGAGCATGTGAAGATTATCATCAACTGATCACCAACTACTGGGTGTGAGGATAGACACACAGCACTCAAGTAACACAAGAAGAAGAATACAAAGAAGATCACACTTGACAAATCACCAACTGCCAGGTGTGAGGACAGAGCACAAACATTCCACAAGTAAAAAAACCATTGCACATCAGCATACAACCAAATGCCATCTACTGGGCAAGAGGTCGCAGCACCCAGAAATCAGAATACAAAAATCTCACAGAGGAACTCTCATACCCATTCAAATTTAATGCCAACTACTGGGCAAAGAGTTAGTAGCAAAGAGTCCTCCTCACCAACTACTGGTCAGAGGTACAGAACCTATGGATATCTGTGGTCAACTACTGGACCTGAATATTGAAATGATCAGCAATGACTCTCAAACTGAAATGAATCAATTGTCAATGAGTATGCTCCCCACAGAACCATTCTCACATTGTCAAGCTACCCTACCATGCTCCAGAACTAGATTGAGACAATCCTCCAGATTACTTGAATGAGAAATCAGGAAGATAAAAGTAGGGAACAAATGAGTTCACTCCTATTTCATCAGAGATTACAATATATGTCCTACAACAATCTATCACCTGAAACAAAAGCAGTAATATAGAAGCATGTTACATACAAGGATAAAGAAATATAGAGTTAATCAATTCCAATAAATTGACAAAAGTAATCAGCCCACATGCAACACAACAATCTTGTACCCATAATCAATGAACAAAAAACTAAATCATCCCTACTTTTACAGCACAGTAGACATAACTTTCAGTGATCAAATGATGCTACAAAATGTACATAAAATTATTTTAAATAAAGAAAAACTGATTAATGAATGCAAACAAGTCAACTTAGACAGAAACAACCTCCTGGTAATACACTTCATCAAATTGGAAGAATTCAGAACAAAAAACCTGGAAAAGACAATTGAAGAAACATTACACATAACTAAATCACAAGTGGGGAAGCTACTCCTAATAGTGAGAAGAGAGGAAGAAAGGATCCCAAGCTTTCACAAAATACTGACAAACAATTTAAAAATGTGCTTAAAATAGAAGGAAGAAAAAGACAAACAGCATTGGACCTAATAGCAATCAATCTGCAACTAGACAGCTTCACACCAGCACAGATGATAATGTGTGAACCAAAAATTGCAATTGATTTATTTTACCAAACAAAAACATTGGAGATAACAGCCAACAACTAAGAAATAGAAGATGTAGGAGACCTCAACATAAAAAGCAGTCTCAATCACCACCCAGTGCATCTAACCAAAATAATGGAATTTTGGAAGGAAATGAAAGGTGATTAAACCAATACAAAAGAACTCGCTGAAAATCAACATAAAAGCTTCAAACAAAAAGTATCATGATACTGTAGAAAAAGCACTGAGTGAAATCAGATATGCATACACAATGGGGTCAAATAAAAATTTCAGAGAAACACTGTTTTAGGAAAATAACATACCCAAAATCAGAGCAAGATCATCAATATAGATGCTGTCAATAGTATTAACAGCAAACAAGAAGCTAGTGATAATGAAAAAAGAAAGAAAAGCAACAACAAAAGGTATGAGATATTGATATCCCCTATAGTGCTGAGCATGAAAAACTGAATGCTGCAAGACACAAATATAAAATGACTGTCACCAACAAAGAAAATTATGCAAAAATATGAAAAATACTTTACTTATGATGAAAAACCACCCACTCAGAGACCAAATATCATTGAAATAGCAAACAATGCAGGGATATGCCCTACAGAGATCAACATACTTTGTGACACAATGAAAAAATACATATGGAGTGCCACCTCAAATTGTAAACTAAGACAAACAAAAAAAAACAGCAATGGTTAACAATGAGAAAGCTAAATAGTGGGAAGAAAGCAGCACAACAAACTACATCAAGTCAATCAGAGATAAAATGGTCAATGAAATAATGAAGAAGCCAATGAGAGATACATCATGGAATACTTGAAATGCTCATACACAAAGCTAATGAAGAAGACACAGAAAATGAGAAAACAGGGAGAGACTTGCCTATACAATGATTCATAGACATATTTCAGTAAAACTATAATAATTTCCATTATTTAATCTGTTAACCAACTGTACAATTCCAATTAATCCAGCTTTCCATCTTAGCAAGGTAAGGTATTACAAACAACTTGATTAGATCAAAAGTGGCAAGATGTTATCAGGGTCAGAACCCAATGCTAAGCACTGTAGCCCAAAGAGGAACATGGAGTGGTAAGGCATCACCAGTTACCATGGAAGTGAATGTGACTCACAGACAAGGCTCGTGGTGCAGATATGTTCTCAGTGATTGTGGTGTATAATAAATGAATTTTCACAACTGTTCTGCATTTGCTTGTTATTAACCCTACATATAGATAACCCTACATGTATAAAAATATAACTAAACCCTTGGTACATGTGAACAATCAATATGGTTGGCAGAAATGGGAAACTTGGCAGTTGTAATTGAATGTCACATATAACACTGTCCAAGATGACAATTACAATAAACAAAATGTAATATAATTTGGGCAGCTTGCATGTATAATAAAGCTTATTTTTATACCTTAGTAATTTGGATCTAAAAAGGATTAGCATAATGGCAGCTATCCAACTGTTTAATAACATGAGTTATAATAGTGAATGAATCAGTTGGAAGCCTAGGATGGGATAAAAAACCCTACATGTAGACTTAACTTAAGAGTGCATGATGGAGGAAGCCCACAGCTACAAAACAATCCACATTGTGAATAGCTGTATGTGCATTTGCTCTAAGAGGCACTTTAGTTGAAAACTGGGGACAACTAGGTACTACTTGTGTGCTCAGATGTTTAGCTTTCTGTTGACATGTATAACCAAACCTCATAATACAAAATAAGAAATCAAATGAAGTAAATTCATCACCAAATAATTCAATTTTAAGCTATTTATAATCATTTTGCATAAATAGTTAAACAATCAGCATGTACCTTTTAATAGTTCAAATTTGTTTACACTTCACTAATTCATTCATCTGCTGTTGATTATGCAACATCATTGAATTAGCTTTAGTGATTTGGTCATTTCAGAATTTGCCAAACTGATTTGCAGATAAATGCAATATCAAAACTGCACAATTGCTTATATAAAATTTAAGAGGATAATAATTGTGTTTTGTACAAAAGTATAATTAAATAAATTACTGATATATCTTAGCTACTTTCTTTGTTATGCTTTATACTCCACAAGTAATCAAAATGATAAGCAAATCACAAGAAAAAATGGAAGAGGAAGAACAGCTACTGCAGTCAACAGCTGTTGAGATGACTCTGAGAACCAAGAGTGAAATTGATAAAATCAACCTCAAGAAATAGGGGAGCAAAAGCCCAAGTGAAATCTCATCAATTGACACAGAAGATGAAGGACTCCTGGTGTAACATCCTCCACCTGGCTTATTTGCACCGTGTATTATTGTTGATAATCAGCACTTAGTAAATTGCGGGTGAGGAGTTACTGAATTATTGAATCGCCAAACTTTTCCTTTTTAATCAACTAGTTATGTTAATCGAGTATTAGTTATCACTATTTAGGTGATGGAGCTGCATGACGTTTCTTCTCCAGTTCTTCTTTGGGCCACTGCCTGAAGCCGATCTCCACAACACAGTTCCCCTCCTTTACGAATGACGATTGAATGCACTGCGCCAACTCAGCTCAATTGGAACCAATTATGTGTACCCTATTTGAGTTCAGTGCGTGCACTCATGTTAAGTAGTAACTGACTTAAACTCAATGTTGTACAGTGTTTGTTGATTTGTTCAAATAAAGCAACCGGGCATTGACACTAACTGCGTTCAGATATTATTAATGTAGCCATTACCGTAAACTTATTGGCTTAGTAATCTAATTAATAAGATTGCAGTTTCCTAAACTTACATTTAATAGGGATACATGTAAGGTCACTTATTTAGTCAATTATAGTCGAGTCTCCTACTATTAATAACATGTATATTCCTAGGGTTCGACTATCCAGTCGTTTCAAGCATTGATTATTTCGTACATGTATAGATCGATAGTCAGACTAGGCGAGAATCGAAAAACTCCTAACCGTAACGTAAGTGCAGTTTCGTGACTGGCACAAGGACCCTCCGAATCGATCCCGTGATGGGATCCAGCCACTACTAAACACAACTCGCCTAGCTGCACATTTTAGTAATTAATCAAACCAGATAAATGAAGATTAAGAAATAAAATAAACTCCGAAGAATTTATTGTTCATCAAATTTCTAGTTAATTTCAAAGCTATTTATTTAAAATTTCTAAAGTACCTGCTGATTTTGAATTTCAAATAATTCTTCTGCCAATATGGCTGTTCATATGTAAGCGTTATTTTGCTTCTAGCAATTTGTCAAATGTTACTTGATCGGCTAACAAGTTTCTCTTAATTTGCACAATATTGTAGCTTAGTTGCATCTTTACAAAATGAATAGAATCATAACTAAATTTTACACTAATATTTTTGATTGTATTTAATCACTATAATCGTTCGACGTTAATTCTTCTTTAGTTGCAGCTATTATTTTGGGATGATGCTACACTGGTTCAAATCACAATAAAGAAAGAAAAAACTGACAACATAGTCAAAAGGATATATGGAGAGGTGTATGAGAAAGAAACAAAGTCCATGATGAAACTATTATGTACAAAGGCTTTCACAAGAAGCAAGATTAAACAAATGTTACAACCCAACAATCAACCAGCCATGGACATAGAGTGCATAACTTCAAAAATAAGAATTTCAGCAGGAGCAGAGGAACTTATGAACAGACTCAGCAACATGTTCTGGGAAAACATATGAACCTCAAAGAATAATTACCCCACAACCATTGGATTAGCTACAACTACCAATCTAAGAGACACATACCAACAAATTGAACAGCAAACACTGACGTCACTACTACAGTGCACACTGCCACCTACCATAAGTATTCTGATGATGCTAATAATCTGGAGACTCAATGAAAAGAAAGCAATAAGAGTGCTCCTACATAAAGAGGATACATGTGAACTGCAGGGAAAAAGCAGAGAAAATAATCCAAGATGAAAAATACAGAAAGTCAAAAATGTTATTAGTGAAACACAACAACTGTGAAAGAGTATTCATTGAGGGAGACAAACCCCCTGATGACCTCTATAGAGGCGGATCACCAATACATAAACAGATCAAAGCAGCCAGAAATGAAATCAAGTGGATACCAACAAAGACAATAATACTATTCTCAGGGTTAAATGACATCATATGGGGTGAGTTGTGGAGCAAACAATAAAAATACTATGATGTAACCAGAAGAGTCAAGGTGATAATTATGATAAGACTAGGGAATACAAACCAGAGGAGATTACAGTAGAACAAGAAGTAATTGACAGTGTAAGCACCTTCTACAATAAGGCATCAATTTCAAAATCACTGTAGTCAACACACAAATTCTTCTACCCCCAAACAAACATTAACTCAGAATTAGCTCACACCAGCAGGGTGGATGCAATAATGACATTAATGGTGGCAATAAAAGGCCTCAAGTTGTTTGAAAAAGACTACAAAGTATTCAATGGAAAACTTTACAAAATGAGAGTAATGTGCATGATATTAAAAGGCTGGAAGACCTGCAGTTTACAAAGCACAACAAAATAGTGACAACAGAGAAGAAGTCATGATGCAGCTGACAAAGGCAGAACAACACCACAAACTGGAATGGAGCAAACCAGAGGCAGCTGAACTAATCAAAATGTTGGATAAGAAAATCCATGGGGAAAGAGTTGTGATCATCCACTAGCTACACTGTGGAGGGAGTGTGACATATTGACATTAAACAAAGAGAAAAAGGCAATATTAAAAACATTTATTTTGATTAATTTTTTATTAACTTATTTTATATCAATTAGAACCCTTTTTGTATACTAAGTTGTAAATAAGTTTGAACAAAGACTTGGCAAAAAATTCCAACTGAAATCACATAGCTACTGTATAGCCAAATTTAAAACATTGTCTAAGATTTAGCAGAAAAAATTCAAATATGGAAATAATAGTAAATGAAAAACAGGTACATGTTAGCATTGTACATTTTTACTATAAATACTGTGTGGAATTTATAATTAGTTGATGAAATAAATCATTTGGATTTAACTTTGCTGCATATTAGGTTTTATTATTAATACAATGGCAAGCTAAATGTTCAGGCACATGAGTAGCTATTATTCAGGGACTCTCATCATTGCACTTGCTGGCCAGCTGAGAGGCATTCCTAAATTCTGCACTTGATATCAACTCTAACATCAGCTTTACTGCTCTGCCCTGTCTAGTGAAAGTGAGTCTTTAGGTTAAGGTTAGGTATAGGAGTTTTACTTCATTTAGCTTACCTATCAATTGATTCACTTCATAATAAGCCTCCATATTCTAAATAGCTGGACAGCTAACTTTATGCTAACTCTTTTTTTTTTAGATCCAAATTTTTTTTCAGTAATAAACATAACAGATTTATTAAACATAAGGAATGCCTACAAGCATACTATTACATTTGTTGGTAATTATTATAGCTTCAGAGATGTACTTAAGTGACAGTTGTTTTATCACCACAATAATTGCTCACATGTACCAAGAGCCATGTATCTATTTATACTTAGGGTTATCTACATGTAAGATCTATAAGAGGTAAAACTGGCATGGTTGTGAACTTTCATTTACTACTCATAATAACAGGAGCAATTATTGTACAAAATCACATAGGGCAAGCACCACTAGGATCACTGCCACAATTATCATGTTCACTGAGCTAGTTGCTTTATGAGTCATAAACCATGATATAGATTGGAGATTGCTGCTGGGAAACATTTCATTCATGATTGTATGGCACCACTTTGGGTTCTGACCCTGTTGATATCTTCTGCTCCCAAAGCAAACTTGTTTATTACCTTCCAATGTCAAAATAAAGTTATTGCATAATACACAGTCTAATTAATTGAGCAGTAAGAGTTTGTTGGAATTAACTACTAAGTAGGAAAAGCCAGTTGTATTCTACAAAAGGTGACAATAAAAACTATTTACTATCAATCCTAAGCAATGTGTTCATTCTACAATGTTATTTGTGTGAAAGTAAAGGACACATGAAAAAGGATTGCAAGAAATAAATTAACATTATACAAGATTGGGAACACTATTATGAAAGTGAAGACCCAATAGATGAGGAAGGAAAACTTATCAGAGGAGGAAGATAAAAATGAGACTTTGGACTAATGGAAGCACCACCTCAAGAAATATGATCACCCATTCTAATCATGACAGCCTAATAAAAGCCAACACAATTATGGTAGTGAAAAATAGAATCATATTGAAGGCAACAATAGATACAGGAGTTGCTATATCTATTCTCACAGATGAATGTGCAATGAAAATCATATTTGAAAGAGGAAGATTAGAAAAAACCTACAGTCAGCTAAAAATGTGTCTGGAGATTACATCAATATGAAGGGCAAACTTGAGAATGTAAAATTTATGATAGCAAACACTACATTCAAACAGATGTTTATAGTCATTGACATAGAAAGAAACTCACTACCTTATGAGATCTTCTTATGAAGCTATTTTATAATAAAATATGCTAAACAAAGAAACTAGTATCAACACAAGAACTGTACTCCTACCCTCTAGTTTATGCATAGTGAAACAAGGTATAGAATCAATACTAATACTAAATACTACTAACAGCATTGTGAATGGGAAAAGAGATACAATTGAAATATATGAGAAACAGACAATCTCAAACCTACAAATTATCACAAAAGCAATAATATAATTGAAACAGAAGACTAAAAACTAAAATTACTACAAGTGGAACAAAATTAATATGAGTATTTAAATGAAAATAAGAAATAACAAAGAAAAATCATATGCAAATATCATAAATTATATAAATATGATGAAAACAGTGTTGGGCAAGCAGTAGGGGAGACACACAAAATAATTAAAACAAATAATGATCTGATGAAATTACAAGTAAAAAGAGTGCCACTATACTTAAAGGAAAACTACAATAAAATACTAAATTGATTTATAACAAAAGTCTGTGCACAGCACTAACAGTGTTTTTCAAACAAAGGAACAAGTATAAACTTGGCATAGGCTTTTTGAAAACTAAATAACATTACAAAAAATGTTGTGTATCTGCCCCTGATGATTGAGGATGTACTCTATAAAGCCAGTAAACACAAATATTTCACCCATATCAATCCTTGCAAGACGTCCTAACTGATCACAAGTGATGCAATTTCAGAAAAATTAGACAGAACATTAACCATACTATTCAATGTGGGACTCAGAGTGCACAGTAACAAATGTGAAATACTAAAAGAACAAACAACTTTTCTCAGCAGAGACATGGAGAAAGAAAAAAATGCAAGTGATTAAAAAATTGAAAAGTGAGCACCAGAAAGGGCTTATAAATTGCTGTTATACATTTATACATAGCATAGCAGAAAAAGCACACAAGATGACAAACATGTTAAAAAAGTCAATATCATTCAAATGGTCATGGAAAGAACAGAAGTAACTGGAAAACAAGAAATTAGCTAGCCAAATTACATTTGTTAAATACACCTGACTACAACAATGAATTTATGCTTAATTGCAATGCAAGCAACATAGCCATTGGGGCTTGCTTAGCACAGATTAAAAATATAAAGAAGTACCAATGCAATTCTTCTGTCAAAAACTGAAGCAAAGCAAAGAAAATTACAGTTCTACCAAATTGGAAATGTTAGCATTAGTTGAATGTATTAAAAACCTATAATAGGTAGTAAATTTAAAACAATGACCAATAATAGCAGATTGACGCTGTTAAAAATGTTTTTGGGAGGTAAGTATTTGATGGTGTGTAACTGAATTGAATACATAAATGACTTCAAATTTAATATTGAACACCAAAAAGCAACCTAGACAAAATTCCTAGGTTTTGGCTTACTAGCCGTATTTTGAGTTTGTTAAGCTTAATACATGTAGGTTAATGATCAGTAGTCAACTAAACGAGAATAAAAACCCTTATTCCTAACCTAAGTGCACTTTTATGGCCTGGCACAAAGACCCTTGAATCGTTCTTATGATGGATCCATGCCACTACTAAACACAACTCGCTCAGCTTGACAATGTATTAAATAATCAAACCATAATAAAGAAAACAATCTAAGAACTCTAAAGAAATTTCTTTATCAATCATTAACATGAAATTGAATCTATTTATAGTAGCTTGAAAAAGTACCTGTCGATTTCAAATTTTGAATCTTTTGACTGACAAGATGGCGGCTAAAAATAATGGAAGCGACTTCGCCCCCTTCGTTTGGTCAAAATTAATACGATCAACAAATACTAGTTTGTAATCAATTACACTGATATTACTTGGTTGCAACAAATTAATCTAAGCTGATAATAACTTTTTACAATATGTTTTTATTCACATTCCCATTTGATCTTAATTCTTTTTAATCGACTTACAGTCGGAGTGTCCGAGTTGTTCCACTGAATGTTTCCTTCAGATGTAGAAGAAATTCTTTGGGTCCTTGGAAGAAGCAACTGTTTGCCTACAGTAGGTAAAAGAAATTCTTTTCAATTTGCCTGCTCTTTTTGGCTGTCGTGGTCGCCATGTAACATCCTCTACCAGGCATTGTCACTGTTTCTTTTTGCTACTTTATTGCTTTAGTGGTGTACTTGTGGGTAGGGAAGTACCAATTTTATATTGCTTAACTTCCACTTAATTCCATTAACATTAATTAACAAACATAACTATAATCACTATTTATATGATGAAGCCTCGCAGCATCTCTTCTACTCATTGTTAACTGGGCATCCGCCCAAGGCCAATCTCCACATTCCAGTATCACTTGCTCCCTGACGATCCAGTTGGTTGAGTTCCACCTCTCAGCTCATTGATATAACTTATATGTACTCTATCCTAGCTCGGTGCATACTCAAGACAAGACACAACTCGGCTTAATCTCTATTTGTAAATGTGTTTCATGTACTTGCAACCTAAATTGTCACCAGCTGCGTAGTTAAGATTACATGTAGCCATTACCGAAATATATTGGCTTTAATAAACTAGTTGAATATACAGCAGCTTCCCAACCTACATTTAATAATCATTACATGCTTGGTCACATTATCGTCATTAATTTGGATCTAAAATAATATAAATATAAATTCCTAGGTTTTTGGCTTACCAGCCATATTTCGAGTTTGTTAAGTTTAATACATGTAGGTTAATGATCGGTAGACAACTAAATGAGAATAAAAACCCCTATTCCTAACCTAAGTGCACTTTCGTGGCCTGCCACAAAGAACCTTTTAATCATTCCCGTGATGGATCCAGGCCCCTACTAAACACAACTCGTTCAGCTTGACATTGTATTAAATAATCAAACCATAATAAAAAAACAATCTAAGAACTCTAAAGAAATTTCTTTATCAATCATTAACATGAAACTGAATCTATTTATAGTGGCCTGAAAAAGTACCTGTTGATTTCAAATTTTGAATCTTTCCTCTGCCAAGATGGCGGCTAAGAATAATGGAAGTGACTTTGCCCCCTTTGTTTGGCCAAAATTAATAGCATTGACAAATACTACTTTGTAATCAATTACACTGATATTACTTGGTTGCAACAAATTAATCTAAGCTGATAATAACTTTTTACAATATGTTTTTTAATCACATTCCCATGCGATTTTAGTTCTTCTTAATCGACTTTCTTCTTAAGCAGCTTATGATCATTTGGATGATGCTACACCTACTAATGTTTAGACACAACTCGACTTAAAATCTCTTTGTATTGTGTAATGTTGTGTTTAAGTTCTAATAAATAAACTGGCATAAGTATCATGCAACGTGACTTGTTACTAGCTGCTTTGTTAACAAGTTAATCTTAGTTAAAACATTCCCATTACCGAAAAACTATTGGCATTTAAATTAATTAATTAAAGAAATAGCAGCTTACTAACCTACATTTAAATATGATAATTAATATAATAAACAGTCTCATTATCAGTCATTTTATAGTCAACAATTTAGATCTAAAAATGTTAATATATATCCTATGTTTGGCTAAATAGCCATTTCTGAATTCTTATAAAGTACATGATCAAAACCTAAACAGGAGCAGTTTTTTAACTTACATTTCGATAAGATAATTATATAATAAAAGGTCTCATTATCAGTCACATTATCATCATCAATGTAGATATAAAAAGGTTAATATATCCTATGCTTGGCTAACCAGCCGTTTTCGAATTCTTATAAAGTAAATCCTGAAAAATGATCGATAGTCATCTAAACAGGAGATGAAAAACTCTTAGCTGTATACCTAACCTAAATGCGTTTCATGAAATCAGGAGTGAAGAACCTTGAATCGTTCCCGTCATGGGATCCTGACCACTACTCTGCATGAACCGTTTAACTTGACATTTCTATTAATTAATCAAACCATAATTAAGAGCAAAATAGGAATTCCAAAGAATATACTTCATCAATTGTCACATTGTTTCTTTTCTATTTATGCTTTTAATCAAAACAAGTACCTGTAGATTTGAATTTCAAATAGACACTTCTGCATTGTTGACTAAAATAACAAGAAGCTCTTTTGCCCTCAGTTATCTGCTAAATTAATTGATTGGCAAGTACTTCCTTGCACAATTTGATATTGGATTTACAAATATTAGTTAGCAAAATATCATCACTTAAGGTTCTTAATTAATTTTTCTAATCATCTTTCTTTTTTCTTTTTTGATCTTAGTTTGCTACACTGGTGTGGGAGCAACAAATAATAGTTCAGTGCAAACTAAGCCACTCCCCACCAGCTCAACTCATTCCCAATTACCAGGCAAAGAATATAGAGGCAACAGAACCAGTCATCTTAGACAACTACCAGTCCATGGTTGTTCAGAAATAACTTTAACTGACAAAAAATTGTACAGCAATGTTTTATACATCAATCAATAGCACAGCACAAACAAAAATTAAATCATCTGTTGACGTCCAATTTTTTTATAGTAGTAACAAATTATCAATAATTACTAGCAGTACTATTTTTCAAAAGCTAATAAAGTAATTGTACCTATTATTTCTTTGATTAAATCAAAAATTTAATAATTATCCTGAACAACGAATTAAATGACGGTGATTAATCATTAGCACCACATGGAATTTTTTATGGAAAAAATAATTCACTTGCAAGAACGTATTGGGAATTAAGTCATCACAAACGTGATGTAACCCTATAGCTAGCAATGTCAATTATATTAACAAAAAATAGACCTGCATTTAATAAAGCAATCATGCAAATTAAATTGACCCCCATAAATAAGTGAGCCACTAGAAAAAATACATGACTATGCAACTTCCATGACATCACTACAACACCTCCGTCAATATCCAAGACCTAACACAGACCATGAGTCAGATTGACACGGGCTTCCACCCACCTTTCAACCAATCCGAAAAAAATGGCACAGGATGGACTTGGTCATAACTACTAGTTTGCTATAATTTTTTGGAATTCTACATTTTTTTTGACAATTTTATGCTCAGAAATGTTGTAATGTGCTTGAATTAAAAAAAGCGGAGTTATTGTAAAAATTATGCAAGCAGGTATTTAATTTAATTTGTATGTTAAAATTACAAATGATGTTATTGTTTTGTGGAAAAATACAATGTCTAGTTTGTACTTAAATCAAGGAGTACATAATAACAGGACATGACACCGAAAATATCATTTAAAACTTAAGGGCTGGCTTGATAATTTAATAATTTTGTTGCAAAATCAAGTAGTGTGACAGATGTTGTTTACGTTTTTATTCCCATCTAATTCGTAATAATATTTACATGTCTTGAAAAACATGGTGCTTTATGATTGTGAGAAATTATTTGATTGATGTAGGATAAATCATTCCCATTGGATAAAATGCAAATGCTGTTGATGTTGTTTACCCAAGAAATAATCAGTAAAATACTCATTATTAGTTTACCAATTGTAATGGGGAAGAAATGTTCTGTTGGCGGATGCAAAACCAGATATGATACTATCAGAAATAAGTCCATTGTAACGTTAAACAAAAGAATTTCAAATTACAGTTTTCCAAAAGAATCTGAAAAATTTCGTAGATGGCTAATTGCGCTTCCAAATATCATTGATTGCAAAAACTTAACAATCAACATGGGCGTTTGCTGAAAGCACTGGCTATTTTTAAAAGAAGTGGAGTTCCTGCAAACCCTCCTTCTGTTTTTCCCAATGTGCCACCTTCCATTATTCCTACTCCAGCTGCAAATGTTCGCAGTACTGCCAAATCTTCAAGTGCGTCAAGAAATTCACAGCCAAATGAGATTAACACTTTTTTGCATTTAGACGTTATGAAAGCCAAAGAGTTTGAAGAGGAATTAAAAAAACGTGTTCCTGACAACATATTTCTCTCCATTTCTCAAAGTGACAATTTTTTTGTGATAACAAGCATCCATCATGATGGTCCTATATTTGACTGGATAATTTTTCTCAAACGAAATACAGTAAAATCCTTATAAAATCTTTATTCAAGTAATGCACCAAATTTTTTGTTTATTTACAGAATCTATACATGCATGTCACGCGAAAACTAGATTTTAACTNTGAAGAGGAATTAAAAAAACGTGTTCCTGACAACATATTTCTCTCCGTTTCTCAAAGTGACAATATTTTTGTGATAACACAAGCATCCATCATGATGTTCCTATATTTGACTGGATAATTTTTCTCAAACGAAATACAGTAAAATCCTTATAAAATCTTCATTCAAGTAATGCACCAAATTTTTTGTTTATTTACAGAATCTATACATGCATGTCACGCGAAAACTAGATTTTAACTTATTTAACCGAAACAATTAAGCAAAATATCATGTATATTTGTAAGGATTTTATTGTCCTTCCCAGTCAGAAGAAATTTCTTTCAATTATGAATCTTTTTCCAAATTGACCAGTGTCAAACATCCCGCTATTGGATCTATAAAATTTTGGAGTCAACTTACCGAACTTATACATTACGTTTCGTCTGACTTCTGTATTACAAATATCAGTGAAGATGTGCATAATAAGTCATGCTTCCTATCAAACAACATTCACCTCTTGAATAAACAAAGAAATGGTCGTATATATACAGCATTGATGATTTTTTGACTGCTTTTACGTGGTATTCTGTCTCCAGATCATTGTATGCTAAACTTCGACAAAAGCTTCTGTTACCATCAGTGCGTACCTTAGTTGGGCAACTATATATGTTGTATGAAATAATTGCGTAATTATTGCTCTATTCATATATGCATATAATTCGCGTAAGTATAACCTATTAGTGTATCATTTAGCTTGCATTTTTTAACATTCATTAAAATAGCATCAGAGTATAATTATATGCAGGCAATCTATAATTGCCCAACTTAGGTGCGCACCTTGCAACCAATAATGTCGGTTTACAAATATACAAAAGACAATAACTTTTTTATTTCATTTTTTTCTCAATTACCACCACGATCAAAAAACTGTATGTTAATTATTGATGAAATTTATATTAAGCCGTCATTGGTGTACAGAGAAGGCAGCATCTTTGGTCAAGCTTTGGACGATGTTAACAAATTAGCTCACACAATACTCGCGATAATGATCAAGCCTTTCTTTTCCAATTCATGTCATCATAATTTCATTTTATCATCTTTTTTTCAACAAGATGATCTTGCAGGTCACTTTGGCCATTTTCGACAGTCTTTGGGTGGCAAGTATTACATTACAACCACAGATGTAAT
>CABFPE010000598.1:338273-352859 GCA_900660155.1 Hofstenia miamia
ATATATATATATAAATTTATTTCATTTAGGGAATTGTACTACAACATGTCACAAATTGGGTTGTATATTGTGCGAATAGCAGAAGTTACATACATTACCATAGGAACTGTCAATCCAATAATCTACGTATTGTTATTCAAAGATTTAAAGGCAAAATTACTTTGCTTGATTTCTGTAAAGAAGTAGAAATCCCCATTGGCTTCTTTGCATAGTACTCCATTAAGAGTCGGTAAATTTGGACTAGATATATGTATTTAGCTTGATCCTCAATTTATAAAGAGTAAATGACCATTTGCTTGTTTTATAATTTACCCCTTCGAAATATAGTATTTGAACTTTTTTTACAACATTTTAATTTTGCTAATATTCATTAGATTTTTACTATTGGAGATATTTTAATTTATGTAAGGAATCCGTTGCTATTGATACGTATGGGGGGTATAGCATTCTTAGTGAAAGCTACCAAAACTTGAACCAAGTTTGAACTAGACTTGAGATCCACTAAAATGTTAGAACTATATTTATCCTTACATTAACCTATCAAATATTATGATAATAGTATGAAGAAAAAAATTGAATGATGTTATTTTCCCTGTACTTCTATTTCTTTCTCTACTCATTTTTATTTTCAATGTTTTTCAATACTTGAAAAATCATGTTGAATCACTTAAATAGTAATATTAATATAATATAGGTTACACAAAGTCGAAGACAAGAATGCTAAATTTAAGAAAAAAATTTCAGTAAAGAATGATGCACAATATAAGGAATATTTTTATTTGCGAGTAAAATTACTTATCAATGTATATTTTTTTACATACTGTGATACTCTTTAAATACTTGAGGATGCCCACATGTCTATGTCATTGATCGCATTAGGAAATTTGATGCCTCATAAAATATATAGGGCCTAATTAATGAATTAAGGTGGGAAGTGTTAATATGACAGAGTTATTACCAAATACATGTAAATTACTCAGTGGCGTACGTAAGGGGGGAAATGGTGAAATGTTCATCCCTATCAGGTTTTCAAAAGTAAGTTTGATTTGTTAAATCAAACAATTTTTGGTAAAAAAATGACAATTTAATATCTAAAGTCGTGAAATGCATTTTTAAAGTCATTTTTCTCAATATTTTAAAGATTTTTGGGGCTTCGCCCCGCTTTTCGTCATAACTAAGATGTTCTCCTTTCAGAAAATTTTGCGTACACCCCTGAAATAAATCATTTATTAACATTTAGGGTGTGTATAGAGCTTCGCCGCATTTGCTTCCAATTGAAAAATTGTTAGGCAATCATGAAATATCTCTCATTGAAAAGTAAGGATTGTTTCTTACTTCACAATTTTAACAAATATTTTTTTCTAAAACACATTGTGTTTTAAAAATAATTGAAAATGACAACCTGTAATGCTCTACTGGACTTTAAGGAATAACAACCTAAAATTAAGATCAAAAACACTATATGTCATTTTTATTAGTTATAATATATCAGTTATCTAAAATATTAATGAGGGAATAAATATTAAATTCACATTTCAAAATTTTTTGGTTAAGAAAATTGAAAAATGCATGAAGCGGTAGTTAAACTTAAATTTTAAAAACATTAAACTGTTCTTCTACATTTTCAAGCAATTTTTCCACGTTAGTTATGAACTTTTCGAGAAGGTGCACGAAAGTAAAGTTGAAAACTTGTACTAAAATGCATTTCTGTGGTCTAAGTACTCAAAAAGATTGACAAATTTTCATTAAAAATTCCAATTTATGAAGAAGGTATTAAATCTCGTCGAAAGCCCAACGGAGCAAAACTAAACATAGCTGTTTAATTTTATGTAAATAGATCAGCCTAACCCGTGTGCTTGTAACAGGTCATGGTCAAAGGGTTTGGATGTCATTATTTGTTTATGAGTCATGATTCGTGAGCTCCTTTTTTTTTCAAAAAACCATAAATAATGTAAATAATTCCTAATCAGCTTAAGAGTAATAAGACACTTTATTGTAGGTCGAAGCATTGCATGCATTTGTACTATCCTACATTAAATGTGGTACTGCATTATTCTACACCTAAATTCTAATGTAATCATAAAAACTAAGTCTATTCGTACATTGAATGCGAAACAAAATTTAAATCACTAGGACCCACTTTGAATGTTTGACATCTTAGAGTCAGTGGAGGAACTGAATTTTATTCTTAAAAACTAGGAAACTGCCCGTGCTATGCACGGAGATTTCAATGGGCTGTATTAGATATTTAATAAATGAATAGACTTTAAACAAACGATATGTTGTGTGTTGCAAATGCTCCATACTTGATTCTGCTCCAAACACCAATCTAGTGTCATTTGCCCTCGATAATCTAGTTAAGGAACTTGATATACAACGGGAAAATTTTTTGCTACTGCTAACTGATGCAGCGGAATATGTGTACTCTGCAGGGTCTTCTCTGAAAACAATGTACTTAAATTTATTTCATGTGCCCTGTTTGGCTCACTTGATGCATAATTGTGCTGAGAAGGTTAGAGCAGCATACCCGATAGTCAACTAATGCATTGGTCGGGTTAAAGCGAGCAATCAAGAATGCCACTCGGCGAAATATGTTTCAAAACATTGGACAGCCAGCGGAACCCATACTTACATGATGGGAGCATGGATCAATGCTGCAATGTATATGCAGGAAATTTGGTCGAGGTGCAGCAAATTGTAGACTCAGTTGGTGGTTCAGGTGTTAGCGTGGAGAAGGCCAAAGCCAGTGTCCACAACCCTGACCTGCGTAAAGAATTACTTGATATAGCCGGATGCTACAAAAAATTCCACAAATTATAAAGAAAATGGAAGACTCGTTGTATACAGTCCAGGAAGAGTTCAATGACATTGTGGACATAAGCTTTGATAGCAATCCATTACAACTGAAAAGCTATATCACAAAGCGACTTTCAAGAAACGACATTATTTGTGGAATGGGTAGAAGCAGCATTCCACCTCTAACTTATGCAAAATTACTTCAGTGCCAATGTACAAGTGCAGCTGTGGAACGAAGTTTCTCACACTTGAAGAAGCTCCTTGCAAAACACCGCAACTGCTTACAGGAACACATCGAAAACTATATAGAGGTTCTGTATAATGCAAAAAATTGGTAAAAATATATGTTTTTGAAGCTTGATGTTACTTTTTTTAAAAGTCAAAAAATTAGGTCAAAATTAAATAAAACCGTAGGTGAAAGGTCAAAATTTACATTTATTCGGTCAAAAATAGTTGCCCTAATTATAAGCACATTCAAAGCATGGTAACACCTAGTGCAAAAGAGTGTATAGAATCACAACAAAATCGAGTCCATTATTGTAAGTGTATAGATAATGAATAGCTTTACGTTTGAATGTAAAGGATTTGGTTTTCCAAAACGAATACTTGCAAAAAGGATTTTTCTAACTCAAAATAATAAGGTAGATATTTGAAATAATTATTTTCTCTTGTATTAAAAATGTTTTTAAAAAAATCAAAAAATAAATTATGCATATGATGCAAGTAATCGTTTTGTATTATACTTGACTTGTAAATGTATTGTGTACTTTCTTAAGGCCATTCTCATTCATAGTCTAAGTTCCGGCATTTCCTTACCAACTAACGTTGGAGTCAATTCTCATGAGCTTCCAAGAAGTAGTTTAGTTTCTTGAATTATGATATGATCAAAGCCGCAAGTTAGCTATGTCGAACCAAGTTAGTTTCAGTTGATTTTTTCAAAAGATGGTCATTGAAAATACTGACTAATTTTATATTAAAACGTCATTTGATTACGTTCAGTGATGGCCGTATAAATGATGCGGATATGTATATTTATATTCATGATTACCTATAATTTCGCTTATATTAATCATATATATCATTTCCATCCTTTAAATTCATTTATGCAATTTGCGATATTACTTTGATATATTTTCCGTATTAAGCTCTACTAAGTATGTACTAGGCTGTACCAGTACGCCCTGCGCCCGCACTAGGTTCTACTACGTGTGTACTTAGTTGCCTTGAAAACATATTGATCATTATAAACTTGGGGTATGGGCTGTACCAGACACAGACAATGTTGTGCGGGCAATCTCTGCTGTGTGCAAATGCCTGATATTCAGTCTTTGAACGTACTCTGATTATTTGCTGTTGTTGTTCAATGATCTAATGTTTAAAGGTATTTCTTTAAAGTTTATACCTCAGATTATAAGTCTTGCCTTAAAATTTTCTATCATAATTCTACTACGATTTGAGTCATTCGGAGAACTCGCTCTGCATATGCTGGTGATGGTAAAGTACACAAACTAATTTGTGCTATTTCGAAGCTTTATGCTTAACTCTTTGAATCCTAATACCGAGCTAACTCGGTATTTGATATTTTTTCCTTGCTGCGACTATTAATCAAGCAGTTGGCAATCGAATCACGTCAGCAGCAACATTGGCTTATTTTTAACAGTCTGTCTGCTGACTTGATGAATCATTGGGAACGGTGACAAGCATTGGTTCTTTGTCAGGGAGAATAACTGCGTTCGCTCATTTTCATCGTGGTGTGTGAAATGACTACACAACGTGCGACGATATCTCCCGCCGAGACATTCAACCGGAATCTGAAGAAGCAGATGATGCCTCATTGATTGATGATGTTGAAAAAGAAGACTTCGAAATGTCCGACGATGGTAGGACCCGTGACCTACGAGTCGTTGTCAATTTACGGGAGACAATGGCCGTCTCAATGTATCAGATGATTGTGACTGCAGATGCTACAAGCGTAAGGAAGAAATCAGTCACCTACTAGTTCTGCTCGCTCATCAGAAGGAACAGGTCTACCGTTGCTGAAGGGTTCTCAAGAAGAATGATATAAAGTAATCTTGGATTTAAGTTTATATGAATTCAAAAATAAAGATTTAACTTGTCTGGGAAAGTTGAGGAGCAAAGGTAAATTTTTAGTGAGATAACGCATTGCGATAAAAAAATTTATCAGTTTGCATGAATTTTTAATAATAATTCAAATTCAATCCATACCTAAAGTTCACATAATTAGTCTCATGGAAGCAACAACTATTGGTTTTCAAATCAATTGAAACCCCGAGAGCAAAAATTCAGAATTTTGGTGCAAAAGTATTCTCGACTCGGTTGGGTTTTAAAGTGGTGAATGTTGGCACAGCACAACGTATACATAACTAAGGGCCTGTCATTAGTACACGATTGGATCGGGCCAATTAAATCGTGCAGTTAAGACGCAACTCCAACTCTGTCACCCGACTATGTCAGGAACTTGTGGAAAAATAAATTTTGTCTGTAATTAAATTTAGACTTAAATATTTAAATAAATATTATAGGTTCGCAAAGACATTGGCTATATATATATAATATTTCTATATCTGATTGGAGGTTCTTTGTAGCATCAAAAGCATTTTTGCGGTACTTATTAGACATGTGTCGTCGGCATATTGGTAAATGCCGCTGTGCTTAACATTTTTTATTATATCATTTACAAAAATTGGAAATAAAATAGGGCCAAGTACAGTACCTTGGGGCACCCCACGGTCAGTCGTAACATAACTTGATTTTTTACTGTTTAATATTACACTGCTGTCTATTTTTAGAAGTTCATGATTAAAATAATTGAGTTAACACCAAAATTATAATTTATAAGCTTGTCTTGCAAGATATCGAAATTCATTGAATTGAATGCCTTACTTAAATCTAGTAATGCCACACAACTGCACTTATTATGAGATATATTAGACTTAATTTGTTGCATGATCGATAAAATTGCGTCCTGGGTGCTATGCCCAGTACGAAAACCAAATTGCTTATTCGATAGGATGTTTTCAGATTTTAGGAATGCGTTTATTTGAATATACAACAGTTTTTCAAAGAGTTTGCTAAAAGGATGTGTAATACAAATGGGTCTATAATTGTTTGCGTTTAGGCTGTTATCTTTTTTATGTATGGGAGTTATAACGGATTTTTTAGTAAGGCTGGAAATTCACCATCAATAATACATTGATTAAATGCGACTAATAACTTTTCTCCAAAAATAGGAAAAAAACGTTTAATAATAAAAAATGGGAGGTTATAAGAAGTGGTTGGTATCGAGTTTTTTAACAATGTTTTCTAATTCATTGATTGTAGCAAGTCTAAAGGAAAATTGGTTTAATTGTTTGAGATTATCAGAATTTTGTTTTTTTCTTATAAGGTGGGAAATTTAAACTTCCAAGTTTTCTGAATGTTGAATTTAAATGATTTAGTATTTGAGTTTTGTCTGTAACGGTAGTATTATTTAATTCATTTATTTCGGATGAAAAACCTTTAGATTTTCCAATAAATTTATGGATGTATCGCCATTTTTCTTGAGTAGAATTTAATTGATTAAAGAATTTTTGCCGAGTTTAGCTAAATTTTTGGTACTTAATTGCTTAATTACTTTCTTTGATTTTTTGTAATTGGTCCAATTAGTCTTTGTCGGCTCGGATTTCGCAAGATCACATAATTCTCGTTTAATTGATACTAGTTCATGGACTTGATTATAGTCGGTGTTTGAAAGAGGACATTTAATTGCTTTATTCTTAACCTGTCGCTTCTTAACTGGGGCAACAGTGTTTAATGCTTTGTAGATTTCTTTTGCAATGTAATTAATCATTTGAGGTCCAGAATTTAATATGTAAATATAGTTAAATAGGGTGTTTTTTAAGGCCTTTTCCATTTTTCATCTGAGTACGATAAATAGTCTCTTGCATTTATGGTTTTAAATTGATTGCTTTTAGTAGTTTTGTTACTAATATATGTGCATGATCACTAAATGATTCAAACATTAAAGATTTGATAGAAACTTCAGTAAAAAAGTAATCAATTAAATTGTTCATGCGAGTTGGACAAACCGTATTTACACAATGAAAATTACAAATAGCACACAATTCATTTATAGAATTTCGTTCATAAGAGTCACCGAATATATTTGGAGCGTTATAATCATTTCATATTTCAGATATTTCGTATATTTTATAATTTAAATATTCGACTAGATAATTTTTATTTGGATTATAAGTTATGTTTATCAAATCTTTTTGGAACAGTTCTCTATTGATTTTATTTCTATTCACAGCGATTCAAATATTTCGTGATTAAGTTCATATTCAGATTTACGGGCTGGCTTAAAAGATTTTGGCACAAATATCATAAGTCCATCACCTCTACCTATTCGATTCTTAGTAAAAACCTTAAAATATTGTTGGTCTGGGTTAAACAAGTTAGGGTCGATATCAGGCCTAAGCCACGTTTCTGTAATTATGAATATTGCATTTTTTCCAAGTTTGCAATCAAATTTAAGAAATCGTTTCTGTTTGCATTAAGACTTCTAGCGTTATATATATATATATATATATTTGAAGTTATCAGAATAGTTTTTTTAATTTGAGTTCGCTCAATTTCTGTTTCATATAGGATAGGACCTGGATTTGTTTCTATGTCACCAGAAAGGATTAATTTTAAAAGAAAAAAATACCTAATAAGTTGTTTATAAATTAATGTAGTTAATTTGGTAGTACACATGTAGTAATCGAGATGTGAGTGCTTTCTGTGTTGTGTTTGGATGTGAGCATGTATATAATATATAGTTACCTTTCGAAAAGCAAAATACATAACTAAATGATAAATTAAAAAATTTACCAGTTTGATTGATTTAGGCATTTTGACTAGGGGGATGGGGTCGGAAGGAGACATCGACGCATTGAGGAACTTGTGACTTTTGCATAGGAGATATAAGGAGCACGGAATGATGAGAGAGTGATTTGGCGTGGACTTAGATGATTCTTTAAGATATGAGTCACTTGTTTGATTCCATTTCGAGAAAGATGTATCCCATCAAGGGCTAAGAGACTAATGTTGACAATAAGAATTTTTTTAAGACAGGGATGACGTTGAACTTGCTTGAAGATATTCGCAATAGGACTTCGTTGAATTTAGCAATGATGTGATTTCGTTGTAATATTGAATGTTTGCAGACAGGAGTGATTTCCAAGAAGTAGATGAAGCGTGGTGAGAATTTGAGACGAATCAGTTCAACTAGATTATTGATATTGGATTTGAAGTTTTGAACATCTGTGGAATGTATGGCATCAATTAGACCAGTATTGAGGATAACAGAATTGACGTGAACTTTCGGATATTGTGAGATCTTTTCAGCAAGAAGCCTAGAGTTGTGACCAGGATAAGAATGGATTGAAATGGCTTGAATATGTAAAAGATTATGCGAGCCGACATATTTTAGAATGCTGCTTCCAATGATTACCGATGATGTGCCAGGTTTGATAGGTTTCACTTGTCTTAGCGAGAGAGTTTAGTTTCGTGCTTCATTAGATTTCTTTCTAGGAGACTTGGGCGGATTTTTGAAAGAGACATAGCGATGTTCAGAAGGAGAATCAAACGTTTGCATAGAAAATGATGCATTGAGAAGACTGGGTTGAAGTATTACAGACAGATTTCAATGAACTTTCGAAAAGGTGTAGGAGAGCTTCAGCGGAGTTTTCTTTGCTGAGCAGAGCGATTATTTGATGAAGCGACGTTTTCTTTTTATCTTTGATTAAAGAAATCGCCGCATCGAGGGTAGGCGCCAGCGAATAGATTATCACGGATCGCTTCTGCGATCGAGATTGAAACCCTACAGTCTTCGATCGGAACAGACTTGATTTATGTATTAAATACACAACATATTCTTAGTTAAGATTTACAGTTTAAAAAAGTCTATAAGTGTGACAATGAATAAATGCGAATAATATAAATAAGCTACGCACACGTTGGTGAGCCAAAATATTATATTAGCATATCCATACCGACATCCAATTATGAAATGCTTAATTTTTTCATCTGATATTTATTAAAATGCATAAATTAAGATTTTCTTGCTTCATTAGTACATTTAGCTAATGTTTACTTTGATTTATATAATTGTGAAAAGTTTCAAATTGTTAGTTATGACTTAGCTACCCAAATTTTAAAAATTTAATTTTTTGCATTCTAAAATCTTGACATTGGAGAAAGTTTAGTAGAAATTCAATTGCTTTCGCATCACATCAAAGGACTTTATATGATTACGGCATGTTATCTATTAAACATGATTTCAGATAACATGGCGTTCGAAATTATAACAATGGCATGTGTAAATTACCTATATCGCGTATGTTACCAATAATAAAGTAATTATAAGTTCAACGGTGGTTGGATTTGCAGTTAAATTTTTGCTTGTTTAAATACGCTCTAATGTAATTCACCATGCGCCAAAAAGAAATTTATTTTTGTATTTCTAGCATGGAGTCGTTTTGTCACAGTGAGCTACTCAAATTAGCAATATGTGTAGAAAATATGCAAAAATGTTTCAAGAATTTTTCAATTAATGTTATTAAATGCTTAAAATTATTATTTTTTAATAATTAAAGCAGAGTTGGAATTGGGCTGGGCCTTAGTTGGGTCGGGCTGCGCCGGATTTTCGGCATAGCAATTTGGGCCGTGTCGGGCTTGGGCCTAATGTTTTAATTGATATTTGAAATACTGGAGAAATTCACTTGAAAACTTAAACTGTGCAAATGACAAAACGCACTCTAAGGATTTTTTGGCTGGTGTAATACTTCTAACATCAAAATTTTGTCTGCTACAAGCAAAGAGCATTTCTGTAAACTCCCTCTTGATTTTTGCTGATGTAAGTTGATGTAATTTGTAAAAGATGATTACTTAAAAAACAGTATTATTATTATAATCCCTAGTAACAAGAACTTTTCTTTTGGACGTACTTAAGTCAACATTTATAGCCATCCAAAAGAACGTCAATATCTGTCCTCATAATGGACTCAAAAACGACATGATTAAAGTATTATTCATGATTTTCCAAAACCCTTTCAAATGAACTAAGGTAACTTAATCTGATAACGTGTACAACCTATGTTTGTTATTACTGAACTTCTTAATATTTAAACACAATGAAACATCTATTAGTTTCACTTACAAATTATGCCACTAATATCATTTATAAAGAAAGATTTAATAGCTTTACTTTTGATCCATCTAATTTCACTCTTGGAAACGTTGAAAATTTTTTATTTCTTGCTATTTTTCTTAAAAATATTAACGTTTCTAAACAAAGTTTAATCATTTTTTTATAATGATGTCACATAATATTGAATAGAAAATTTATGATTGAATGAATTATTCCATTTTTTAAGATAAACACGCATTAATTTTAAACATAAATATTTTACATAGGTTAGAATGATTTTCAAATATATATATAATGATTTCAACAATACCTTATAATGTAAATATTAATAAAAAATGAATAGATGTATACTAGTGAATTTAATGAAAAAGTAAATATACAAAAGTGATATTTAAGTGTCAAAATTTCTATCATAAGAGACTTCTTTATAAATGATAATAATGATGGTGTTTGTGAGCAAATTGAGTAGGAAGCGTGATTGTGAGTAAATTTCATAAAGCATGGTTACAAAAATCACATGCTCTTAAAGATATCACAATTAAATAACTTCATACAGAAAGTTTGTGTCAAATCTTGAATAGCATTTTATTTATTAGCAAATCACGTCGTTTTTGTGTCCATTATGAGGAGAGATATTGACGTCTTTTGGACGGCTATAAATGTTGACTTAAGAACGTCCAAAAGACAACTTCGTGTTACTAGGGATGACTCTAAATACCAATATTTTTTATCTTCTGGTATTCAGGCCACCTGAGTATGTTTAGCGCCTATTGCCCGCATACATTTAAAGATAAATACAAACATATTATCTATTACCCTTAATTTTAAGGCATATATTGTTTGGATATGCAGAAAAGTATTTTTTTCTTAAAATATTGCATACATTGATCTAGTTAAATAATTTAACATTTTAAATGAAATTCATGTAAAAAAAATTCAATTTTCTTTAGTGAAACTCTAGTTGTTTACGTATCATTTTGAACAGCAGAAAATCCTAACATAATATTTGCAAACATGGAGCCAACTTTTATTAAAAAGCAAAAGTCAAGTAGAGTGCAAAATTGGCAGTTAAGTGTGCCCGGTTAATATTAAAATATCTGGGAGATTAAAAATGTTGATAAATTGTTGTTAGATATAGTTATGACAACAATCGCGCCATTTATCTCACTTAACGTTGCAATACTATCAATGGGAAAATTTTTGTATGCTGCCAAAGATGTTTAAGACAAAGATTAACATATAAGCACTTTAATTTATAAAAAGAAGAGGCGCACCTTATTTACGTTGGGGACCTTTGATTTTTGAGATTCTATTATTTTGTAAGATGACAGCGTTTAACAATTTTAAGAAAAAACCAACAAAAAGTAAAAAAAAATTTAAACGATTTGAGGTAATCTATCCACACATTTGAAACAATAGGAAATTTTTTACTTCATTGGTAACATTTATGAAAATTTACACTATTTACTATTTGGTATTTGTAGCAAATGCAAACATTTACAGGAGGGGTAAACATATGCTCCAGGAATTCTGAACCCCAGGCCTACGTCCCTGTATAACACGTTTATTGTATTAAGGTTAACAATGCAATTTGAATTCCAACATATTGTATACAAAGTTAAGCGGATGTGCACCTTAATAAACACATTAGGCAAATTATCCAATCAAATTCATAATGTAGTGCGTAAAAGAAAAAAAATTGGGCCGGGCCGCGCTTGGGCCAAACAATTGTTTATTTGAATTGGAACAGGCTTTGGCCTAAGCTGCATTGGGTTGGGCTGGGCTTGAGTTTAAGAAATCGGCTCAATTCCAACTCTGAATTAAAGTTATATAACATATTTTTATTGATTTCATTATATAAAATTAGTAAATGTGTGTTTAGAACCAGAGACTCTACTTTTATTTAGTAGTGTATGTTAGAGCACCCGACAAAAAAGTTGGGTGAATGATATAAATTTCTGTCTTAACTATACGATTTAATCTTGTAGTTAAGACGGACCAAATGTGCATTAAGACAGGCCTTAAGACAGGCCTATATTGATGATGACACTACCGCATGGCAGGGTAGCACCACTTAGCAAAATGCTGATTGCCTAGAGTCATGTAACGTTATACAAACAGTCCAGAACTGGATGAATTATCACAATGCAGTAAGCAATAAAGTTTTCAAAAATCACTTAGGGCTAAATTCTGTATAATTGAACAAAATTATAGATTGTTTTAAAGTTGCTCGGATTATAGTTCAACTAATGTGAACTTCTTGTATCAACAAACATATTTAGAAAAACAGAGGTTATTGAAACATTGTCCGTTATCATGTCTAGACTTTCAAGTAAATATGTGTTTAAGTAATTCAAATGATTTTGATGATTAGTGAAGCATTTGTTCATAAATAAAAATGGGATTTGGACTCAGTAATTTTTACAAACAACGAACTACATTTTGTTGATGTCGTTTACACGTTTTCTAATCAAAGATGTTTCAAAAATGTTAGTCCCTAAATGTAATTCATCATGCTTTATTTACAAAATGCTGCATATGCATACATATTCTTGAATTGAAGCCGACCATAATTCTTTGCAATTATTAGTTAGCCGTTTATCCAGGTAGATCTCTAAATTTTATCGACCCGAAGTTCTGGCCTAATAAAGGACAATTATACGTTTCAGCAATGCTACAAAATACACAGCACAATGTACACATTGATAGTACTATAATCTAGACTGCAATTGCAATGACGGATTCAAAAGGGGCGCACCCCCTTTAAACTGCAAATTCCACAAAATAGAGTAAATTTAGTAAACTAAATTTTGTTTTTTTGCTGAATTCACCCCTGAATAGTTTAAATTTGATTAACTTCCAACGTTTTTTCTTGAGCAAAGTTTGTATCGAGACATGATTTTTTAAAAATAATTTTTGTAACGATAAATATATAAATTTTGCAGCAATTATCAATTGTGCATTGTATGTTCAAATTCTGTATTAATTTTCTTGTTAGAGATTTATTTTCAATCTTATTTTCATGGGAAATGGCTTCTAAATAATGCATTAGTAAATGTTCATGTATGTGAAATATGAAAAAACTCAGATTCAGAGTGAAAAATTTAGTATATTCACAATTTTTTAAATTAATGCACTCAGGGTTCTAAAAAATTCCATTTTCATTGCTAGTTTTGATGTAATTGTGTCCTTCAGTTTTGTTTAATACCCAGTTGCCCAAGCTGGTAGATGAGTAAAGATTCGTTCTCATTTTGATAGTGTTATAGTAATCTAGTTGTTTTTCAATATTTAGTTCTTTGTAGAAACTTATAATATTCTTTAATATTTGTCCATACCTTCACAAAGTATTCGCTCCTGCAACCAATGACCAATCATTACTGATAATTCTTTTGATAACAATCTCTTTCACCGGATTAAAATAATATTTTCAGTTTTCTAATACTCACTAATGATATCTTAAATAATAATAATAATAATAATAATAATAATAATAATAAAAATAATAATAGTAATTATAATAATAATAATTCAGTGATGTCAAATAGGTTGGCATGTTACTGAGAACAGAATAGGTTGATACCAGAGGAGCAGAAGGGATGCAGGACGAAGACAAGAGGATGCAAAGATCAGTTTTTGATAGACCAGGCAGTGGTGGAGAATTGTAGAAGGAAGACAAACTTGGCAATGGCATGGAAAGACTACAGGAAGGCATATGAAAGCATATCACATAAGTGGGTATTGAAGACGTTAGAGGCTAATGGAGTTTCACAGAAATGGGTTGAGTTTCTAGAGAGGGAGATGGGAAAGTGGCAGACTGAGATAGATGGGCATAGGTTGAGGTTTAGACGGGGTATATTCCAGGGAGACAGCTTAGCGCCACTACTGTTTGTAGTTAGCTTGATACCTATCACAGAAAAGTTAAAGGAGACAGGCATAGGGTATAAGATGGAGAAGAATGGTAGAGCAGTGAGTCACCTGTGGTACATGGACGACCTGAAGATCTATACTAGTTCAAGGAAGATGTTGCAGAAGCAAGTGGAGACATTGGAGAAGGCAAGCAGAGATTCAGGGTTGGAGTTTGGATTAGGAAAGTGTGCAGCAGTGACAATGACTAGAGGCAAGTGTGTGGATGGGGAGGGTTTGAGGACAAGCAGTGGGGATAAGATTGAGGAAGTCAAAGAGGGGTACAAGTACTTAGGTGTGATAGAGAAAGATAGAACAGATTATGAGGAAATGAAGATGACACTAAGGAAAGAATACAAGAGGAGAGTAACGAAGGTACTACAGAAGTCAGCATTGAATGGGCAGAACAGCATAAAGGCATTCAATACGTTGGCAATACCAGTGTTGAGATATTCAGCAGGAATAGTTAGGTGGAACAAGAATAAACTGAGGGAATTAGACAGGGAGACAAGGAAGATACTAGCAGCAGAAAGAGCATTCAACCTAAATGGAGATGTAGATAGGCTGTACATGCCAAGGCATAAGGGAGGGAAAGGACTGCTAAGTGTGGAGGAAACTGTAGAAGCAGAAGCACTAGGACTAAAGGAATATGTAGAAGAGCAACCTAGAGGATCCCTACTAGAGGTCAATAA
>CABFPE010000598.1:358147-379506 GCA_900660155.1 Hofstenia miamia
ATTCCAGAGTTGGGCGATCATTGGCTTGATTGGGTGCAGAATGAAATGAATAAATCTTTTGCTCGATAGGCTTGATACATTTTTCAACGATGTAGTCAACCTTGTCACTAGCATCATATGATTTTCGCGTTGATACGACATCATCGATAACAGCATCTTTACGGCCTGCGCGAACACAAGCATTACAGAATAATATAATATTTTCTTTTACAATCGTCAAGGAATTGAGAACCGATGTGGTGAATCCAGTGCAATGACTATTCCAATACATTTTGGAACCGCAAGAAAAACATGAAAACATATCTTCATTGTCAATTGCATTATTGCACGTAGAGCAAGAAATTGTAATGGAATTAATATTATTAGAACCAGTTGTCATTTGAGAGAGAATTAACAAACACGACCGTCTTTAACCTACGACAAATTCTTAGGGTGATTGTACAAAGCAGTTTGTTTTAACTGGCAAATTATTGCAACAATTTTTTCATTGTCTTTATTAAGAACTACCATTCATTCACTCTTCTTACTTGCTTCTAATAGTAATACTATCATTATCGCATATAGGCCAAATCCGCTATCTGCCTCATCGTCAGCACACAGAACTGGATTCCTATTATCCATATATGCGGAACATATCCTGCTCAATCTGCCTTCCAAAAACAAATTTTTCATCCAATTGCGATTGACTTTAGAATTTGAACGCCATCTGCAAAAATTAAGGTCTGCTAGGGCAATTGTCCGTCCAATCCCGTTCGGTGTTCCTCCTAGGCCTGTACTTTCCGGGTTTTTAAAATAATTTCATTCAAAAAAATTATTTTCCTTTAAAAACAAACAATATCAAATGAAATACAAATTTTTTAAAATGATTGATTAAGTTTATACTTTTAAACAATTATTCTTAAATTTAAAAGGAGATAGACCGGCGACCTACAAAATATCCACCAAGCGACATTGCTGAAAAAGGTTAACCAATTTTAATAGTCTCGTCAATTTCAAAAACCTCGTCGCGTTTTGACTAAAAAATCTCATCCCGGTCCCGTGCAGTCACGCCTAAATCCCGTCCTGTTTCAACACTGGTTAGAACTAATATTCTTTACTTAATAATACGTTTTCACTGATGACTGCTCTTTCAATAATGAATAGTATTTTCTGTGCATTCAAAATCAGATATAATAGAATATTCCAATTCAAAACAATGCCAAATACAATTTATGATTATAAATGAAGGAAATTTAAATTTTAAAATATATTTTCAGTGAAATATGTAATAAGAAAGTTGATGGAAAAGGTTTGCAAAGCGCAACTACAATACTTCAGTTTCAACTTTTTTATTAAAAAAGTAATCAATATTGATAATCACTTAAAGATGTAAAACCTTAATACATTCGTTGCCAACAACTTATTAGCAACGTGTGATAAACCAATTTTGCAATCAGTTTCTCACCTGTTTGTTGTACATAAACACAAGTACGTGTTTGCTTTGCCGATTTGCGTATTTGAATAGCGTATCAATAACTGTTGTTTGCAATATTCAGAGGTTTGCTAGTGTTTGTTGTTGATTCCACTCAGAATGTCTGTTGAAGAAAAATTCAACCGTGCCACAGAATACGTTCGCTCGCTACCAGCAAATGGCCCAGTCAAGCCTTCCAATGACACAAAGCTGAAATTCTATTCTCATTTTAAGCAAGCCAAAGAGGGCAAGTGCAACACTTCTCGTCCAGGAATGATGGATTTTACTGGTAAAGCAAAATGGGATGCTTGGAATGCACTAGGTGATATGGGAAAAGAAGAAGCAATGCAAGGCTATATTAATGCTCTTCTTCAGGTAATTTTGAATTCTTATATTCTTAAGCAATTCCTATCTGAAATTCAAAATTGTAGATTTCAGCCAAATACCATTAATTATGGCCAAGCTACAGAATATATATATATATATATATATATATATATATGAAAAGAAATCTTAAGGAACTGCGCAAATTTGGAGGTTCAAACGAGGTTGAATTTTTGCATGTGAACTGCCTCAATCCATTGATAAATTCTTTATTCCAATATTCTTAAATATAATATTTCCGAATTTATTGTTTTGAAAAATTTGTTTGTTGTAATTCTTTTAAACATGCAAATGTTATATATATTTAACGGCATTATTATTCACTTAGCTCCTAAAACAACTAAAAATTGTAACAAATGCATTACCCAATCATTTTTGTTAAAAATACTTTTTCCATTTTGGCTTCCAATGGTCAGTTTTGAATATTTTCCCATTTTCGTTGGTAGCCATCTTTAGAAGTAGTGTCATTCTTATGATAATTTGATAATGAAACTACACAATGAATATTTTGATGCACGCGGTACATATGAGATACATAGGTCAAATTATGAGCTTGCAATATGCGAGTTCATGCACTTGTGAGAAATGTATCTGAAGTTTGGGCTGATACAAACCAACTCCAGGAAATTTTTAGACCTGCAAATTGCAAATCTATGATCTGAGGCACCATTCTAAATTCAAATTTTTATCCCATAGTTTCCATTTTTTCTAATTTAGTTTTTGAGTTTGAAGTTTATAAAGTTAATATTTGCTGTACTACACTGAGGTAACGTGAAAGTCTGTAACTTGCAGTTTGATACAAGTCTCCACATGAATTTAAAAGAATATTGGCCTAAAGTTTCAGTATGGGCATTTTCAAAGAGTTAAATATTACTGTTGAGGTGTCTTCTTGAAGGATTATATATATATATATATTTATATATATATATATGTATATATATGTATATATGTATATATATGTATATATATATATATATGTATATATATTTTTTTATGCATATATATATATACTATTATGCTTGATAAGTTACTTTACAAGCTTGAAATATTTGATTGCTTGTATTGCTTTCTACAATCTAAAATTAGTGTTAGTCAATGCAAATATTTAGTTTGTCCTAATGTGATTGACCAAAACATTTGTTGAATTTAGTAGGCGAGTTTGCAACGTGCCCTTTATTTATTTTGCAACCGTCAAACGTTTGTATATATAGCAGTTATCTTTCAGTTTTAAATAAATGTGATTTGAAAAGCTATAGTAAGTGATTGACAATTCCATTCAATGGTATTTTTGACGTGTGGTGCAAATGCCCGTTTAAACAAACTTTTCCTGTTGGTTTTATGTTGTTTGCTGTTATTTAACTTAAATTTTTATTTAAAATTCATGAAAAAATATAAGTTTTGAAATATGGTTGAAGGTAAAATGAAATGAAAAATGTGGGATATTTTTGTTAAGCAGACAATTTATTGCTTCATTACAAATTTACATTAGCAATTGAATTGTTTTTGCTAAAATAGTTAAATATTTCTTTAAAATTTGTACAGTCGGAAGCTTTTCATGGGTGATCGGATCACTTAGTGAAAATTCAAACTGGAAAGATTTTTCTCTTTAGTATTTAGTTGTATTTCTTAAAGAATGGCTTTTCACGAAGCAAACTGCTTTATGTAGAAAAAATGAAAAAAGTTTAAGAAAACAGATTTTGTTTTTTCAATTTGTTAGTTTGATAAATTTTCTGTTTAGGTATTAGAAACCTCGGATCTTGATTCAGCAGGACAAGAAGTCGTCGCTTTCCTTAAAGGTTGAAAAAATATTCCATGAAATTAGATTTAATAAATTTCAAGCTTAGTTTTATTACATTATATTTTGAGTATCTAGAAATATGAGAAAAAGTAGATTTTACTATGCATTATTTGCTCAATTGGAAACTTAGTTTCTTACTTATTAGGTCCAAATATAAGAGGAAACCACATCCGTTTACCACACAAATGCTTGAAGTAATCTTTCAAAAATTATTTAGTTAAGGAAAGTTCTTGGTTGGAAAAATGGTGCAAAAAGCCAGAGGTTTGTCAAAATAGGCGATGCTAAGTACAAGACATGAACTGCCAACGATAGAAAATTTACTTAGGTCTATAAAATAAGGGTTTACTCATTGTATCGTTAATCTATTGTCTATGGATTGAATGTTCAATGGTTGTACTTCATTTAAATATCAAATATAGCAAATATGTAAAACATACTTCAGTTTTGCATGGTATGTATACAACTATTGTAAAATAGTTTGTAAACAAATACATGTTAATGTGCTGAAAATTTGGCTAGCTACCTTCGATATTCCCAATAATTTGAAATGGTCTGTTTATAAAGATTATCCAAAATAATATTTGAAATTTTGCTGTAATATGCATGTGGTTTTAGAAGTTAATTGTATTTTTACAATTAGTATTTTGCAAATAGCGTTTAGCATTGCCTTGCCATGGACAATATGTATAGGGTTACCTTGGCATGTAAACAGCGGATTTCTCTATCAAACTTTTATTATCGATCATATACTATGCTCTGATGTCTAATTATGCAGTGAAAGCAAGGACATGCTCATGGCTTCAATTGGACAATCTAAACACAGATTTGTTACCTACCGAACCCAAAAACTACACGAATTGCAAGAAATCCAATCAGGGCATAAGTGTACCGAAGGAGAAGCCTAAAAAATTCGGAGAAGATCTAACGAACAGAGATCATTACAAAATGTATGTAATACCCGACATAGACAATAAATTACAATTCCTCTACACCTAAATATCTGATTGCAATCGACATATTCCTTCTAGAACTGGATACATGGATTAACGACATCCCCCTTTGACTACAAACGCATATGGTATAAATAGTGGATATTAGTGCTACTAACTTTTCTGACAAACTAGAGGAGCTGAATTTCGAAGCTAAAGCAATATGACTTGCTAATATAAAGAGCTGATAGAATGCGGAAACCTTACAATGAGTTTTTCCAAGGTCTCTATCAAGCTGGCCAAGGATCAGTCACCAACTATTCCTACTATGAACTTATCCCTAGTGACGTTGATCCCTACTGGTTTAACCTAACAACTTCGTTTGAAGCAGTTATCTTAGCAAACTTAGGAAAATATCTTGGGTTTGACGATATTTCTTAGAGTAGGTAGTATTTTGCCCACATTAGCAGATCGGTTGACCCTTATTGTGGATAGCTCACTATTGCAAAGCTTGCTCCTAAATTTCAGAAATAGCCCCCATACTAAATAAGTTGATGTAAAAATCATAGGGCCCCTAGGTATTTATTCTGAGCCAACACTATATTTGGAAAATGCTACCCACAGTCGACAATGATCAATATGCCGACAAGGTTCAATAATCTTCGATTCTGACAATATTCAAAATTACACAACTGGGCAAAATTCAAAGCATCCTACTGTAAGTATTTGGATTCAGTAAAGTTATTGACTATGTCATTTATTCTCTTTCCTTGCATATGCTAGCTAAGGGCGATGGATGATGAATGTAAGAAATTGTGTCATGGACTGCTAGCTACCTCAAACATGGTTAGTTGTCAAAAATGGATGGATTATGTGGTCCTACTATAACTGCCTATTGAGGAATTCATCTGAGTGTCTTACCTTTACAATCTTTCTATCAGATCTATGACTTCCACAACTAACAGTGAAATTCGTTGACGATTTTACGTGTTGTGTAGAAAGCGATTCAAACTATCCAGAGATCATCATTGTAAGCCGGTGCAAGGACAACAACATGACGCTCAACTTCTCTGAATCTACTCAAGGTTAAAATTAAGGATAGCTCTGGGCCATATCCCGAATGCGGCAGCAAAATCATCTCATAGACAACTAACGCAGTTGTACACATCGACTATCTATAGCATCTTTGATAATGCCATTCAATATTTTTGTAAAATTTTCGAAAATTCTTGAGAGTAAGAGCCGATTTGTTATCAATCGAAATGAAGAAATATGCAGTGACAGAAAGACATACTTCAACTGTAATCCAAGAACATAGGCGACTACATTTCAGTGAAAGACTATTTCGCAAAGTGTTTTTCAATTCTGCAATGGCAGGGAATATGGTACTACCAGACTGCCTTCAACACAATGAAATTAAAGGTTCTTAGTATAATCATACTTGCCCCTCATTTTTCACCAAACTTTATCAAGCCTTCACTAATTGATATACATCCATAGAAAAATGTTTCTGGGTCAAAGAATTTTAATGCATGGCCTAGCGGAAACAACTTTGCATTTACAATATTGAAAATTTGCCTAATTTTGCACCCAGTTCTCAAGTCAACTATTTAAAAACATATTTTAATTTCTTGAGACCGATTTTTAGATGTAGTTCTGAGCAATATGTAGAAAAATTTCATAGCAATCGGAAGGCGAGTGACGAAGTTTTTTTGACAAAATTATTAAAATGTGACGAAAAATAGCAAAAAGATGATAAAACGGAGTAATCACATAAGTAACTTTACATAATTATATTTAGATTTACTTTTTGTTGTCACTTAAGATTAATGTTGGGCAAGCACAAAACTTGAGGTTAAAACGATGAGCTGGACAGGCAACAAAGTCGTCGCTAGGCGTTTTCTATGAGGGATCCTACATTTCGCGAATCCAAAAATGGCAGATATCACCATCGTAGAGGGTAAATGAGTTGATAATCAGATTTTACATGTCCCAATTAGGTCAAAGACACCAAAAACTACAATCCCATTATATCAAGCAAACACCCAAAATATTCAGTGTCTAGGACCTTAACACTGTTTAGTAGTAATTTAAAAAACAAATAATTCCACATGGTGCATTAAAAGTTCCAGTAATTTTTGCTTAGCTTATAAAAGAAATCAACGGAAATTTAAAGGAAACTTCCAAATTGTTCAATTATATAATTATTTTGGATTATGTTTAATTTACCATTCTCGCAAATACTTTTTATATTTGTTCATGGTTTTCTTACTTTTTGGTTGAATTGAGATACATTGGTTATAGATTTATTTATGAAATATTAACAATGGGATCATTTCGATTTCCGCAAATACATGAACAAAGAATAATTATATTAGGAAATTTTTCATTCTTTTAAAAATCTTTGCTACCCTTCCCGCATTAATGCTTGTCGAACGAATTTCCATAATGTTAGCAACAGGTCTTTACAAATATGGCTGCCATCGTCCTTTACTACTAAAACAAATTTCTATAATTTCTGGCTCAGTCACAGATGCATATGGGTCAAAAGGTTAGAGTCAAGCCTACACCACCTTAATTTTCGAATGACGCACCCAAAGTGCTCAGCCCACCCTATTTAATTTCGGTGGAAATCCAGCCCCGTCTTGTAAATGTTATATTGCGGTGTGAGGTGTTGGATTATATATGTTAAGAAATTTAGTTTATCATAAAATAAGAAGAGTACTCAGATTTAGAGCCACCTTGTTAATTATTTAGAAGTGCAGCTCTGATATTAAATATAAAAAATAAATATTTTGAAAATTTTACTTTTATAAAACAACGAATTTTGCCTGAATTGCTGCATATATTAAAGAGATTTTCCTATCACAGAAGCGCATCTTTATTTATGAATTCTGATACAATTTAAAGCGCTACAGATGGCAACGGAAAATCTCCGTAAGTAATGTTAAAATTACGGCCAATTAACTATCATAGAGAAGAACTTTGTGGCTAGCCATTGCTAAGAAATTTAGAGTTCATTAGGGATTGCATTTAAGTTCATGTTTATAAAAAAGATTTCATCTCTAACTGAAATTATCTATTGACTCATGAAGATGGAACATTTTTCAATATTTATTTTTAATCAAACAACGTAAATTTTGAATACCATACACTTCGAAAAGAATGTATGTATGGATATTTGTTGATTTGAAAAGCAACAGCTAAACTCATTGATTACTCGCTGATGATCTCTATAATTTCAATGAAACTTTCAATTTGTATACAATTTTATATTGAATTTCCAATCCATTTCAAAGAATAAGACATTAGAATAGTTAATTCTATTGTTAAGATCCTAGTTGTTAAATACTTGTTTCTATGCATTTTGAAGAGAACATATTTCAATAGTTCTAGAAATTGATTCATACTTGTTTAAATACTCTAATTAGCAGCACACTAGCCCTAATATTTCGCTGCTCACGTATGTTTAGAATTACATTAGCTGAGGAATCGTCGAACTTCTAGTTAAAAATTCAATTGTCTCACTTAGCCTATAATAGAGTTCTTTCACGTATTTTTTAAATCATCAAAAAGCAAAGTTTTTCCGATTTCTTATTTGCATTTAACAACATTTATCAAATGATGCATTTGAACCTAATCTTCTGCAATTTATTTTTTGCAATAAAGTTTCCCAAAAAATCAAGAAATGTAAGATAAAGGCATAGTTCGAACAGCTTTTACTTTTAATTATCAGTTTGAACGTTTAATTTTCACTATTTTCATTTGCAGAAATTAATGAAAAAAAATTATTTCAATAAACTATCGTATTCTCCAGCTAGATGTTTAGCATTTAAAATGATAATTACAGAAACACTTATAATTTCACTTTGGAGAAAATTACCTCAGTTTTTAAATGTTAAGTACGTTAATAAGCAATAATGAATCTCCTTGATAACTAAGATCTTTCTTAAGAAGCCGTTAATAAAGCTTTCATTTAACATCTTTAGTAGCAGTATGCTACTATTGGCTTTTACAGCTACAACTCTTGCTAGAAAGCTCTCCTATCATAACATTTTGAAGCTAAACTGCAATTTTTTATAATTGTTAGATTCCTATATTGAATGCCTCAAAATGAAAATGAGACGATAAACTATGTGGTGTGATAGTTTTTTAACCTCAAACAACTGGGGATTTTTGAAAACATTTCATGATTCTAAAAAAATACTCAACACTTATAACTCAAAGCTAAGAAAATATATTTGAAAGCACCACTAGAGCAGTGGCCCATTTCTATTTTGCTATTAAAACGTGATTTGGCGATTCCTATTGTTGGGTGCCTTTGCTTTTGCATACGACATGTCTCCATTTGCTGGGAGAGGGGGTTTATATACCTTTAAAAAATAGTTAAAGTTTGTTGTTAATCACATAGACTATATAGTTTATATTTAACTGAACATTAGGTATGAAAGCATTCAAAGTTTTTGCATAAAATTAGAATTTTCAAAGAAAATGTATAAATTTCCCATATTGCATTCAAACCCCCCAATAGTCATATGCCAAAAAATTCTACCTTTCACTAGCTCTAAGATTTATAGCTCCTCACAGAATGAACAATGAAAAGGTGTTGCAATTCTGTAATACGTAAATAAGTTAAAATTATGTTTTATGTTTTTAATTAGCATATCTATCCTATTTTGCTAAATCATAAACTGCAAATTTCGTGCATGTTGTCTTAGTGCTACTGTTGTTGAAATTGAACTAAGGGGGAGTTACTAGGACGATAGAATATATTATTGAAGATCAAATTTGTAGTTGTTGTAGTTCACTATGGTTTTAATTAATTGAAAATTGTCTCAACAAATATTATACAAGCAACAAATTGAATATTAACATACAAATATAATACACAGTTTATGTTAAAAATAATAAATTACCATTAAAACATCCACAACCTTCACAAAAGAATTGAAAAATGTATACATTTTGCAACACAAAAATATTTTTCCTAATCCAACATAAAAATAGATATGTGAGAAAGTGCGTGACACAATTACAAAACACATGCGTCTGTTAATGTTCATTCCGAGTTGAAAGTTCTTGCAGTTATTAAAAAATTCAAATCATTTCCTCGTGTGGATTCTGTCATTTTCTAAGCAATTGCATAAAATTAAAATGAAGAAATTGCGAATATATATATATATATATATATATATATAGGCATTTTAACTTGATGCATTAGTGTAAATGCTAAAAGTAAGCAATAAAATTTAATGCATTTTTTTGTGGGTAGCATTCACTAAACATCTTTTGTAGTAAACAAACATCAGAACTGCAAAAGTGATATCAAATTTATCCTGATTGCTTTATATTATTGAAAATGTCAAGATTTACTAATTGATGTTTCAGATTAGCAAATGTGTAACTGAAAATAAGAACTATTTAAGGAATGAAGAGGGGTTTGCAAACTTAAGTTAGACCAAAGAAAGCCTGCTATAAAGAAATTTCTAGAAATTCAGCATTCAAAATTCAGATATGTTTTAAGGGATAAATTAGGAGTCACTATCATATCATATTTAATATTATATATATATATAATATATATATATATATATATATATATATGAAATTGAAATAAAATTATGAACACATATATTTAAGCGCTATCGATAGAAAAAGTTAAGTTTAATGTTTAGATGCATTATATTAGAATAATTTGGAGACATTAAGTTCTTTCTGTATATTTAATAGTTAACTTTTATCTGTTGTTTCATTGATGGTAATTGCTTCTCCTATCTTCGTAAGTCGTTTTTCATTATAATTTTAATTTTTTCTTTTGATGTTGATGGCAAAATATTTCTGATCTTAGGTGGCCTCCTATATGTTCTTTGATTCAAACTTCCATATGTCGTTTGGACTAAACATTGTATGAGGCATCACACTCATCATATTGATATTTGCATAAGACTGAAGATTGCAAAGACGATGGAAGTACGTCATTATTTTTTAAAATGTTTGATGTTTTAAAAGACGCCCTCGTTGATATAATGTTTCTATTAAATGTTTTCAATTTGGGTTTATATGTTATATTTTCATTTTGAGTTACATATAGTTTCCTTCAATCTAAGGCATCTTCCAATAGATGTTTTCTGGTAATGATGTTTTCACTTTCTTTTCTTGATTAAACATTTTGTTAACTTCTATATTTTAAAAGTTTATGTGGATATCCTATTTTTGTAAGAATGGTATTTATTTCATCTATTGCTTTTGTTAAGTTCTATTAATTGGATGATGTTATATAGACTTGGTTCTTCAAAATTTTACAGTCTAGATTTTATGTGACGTCTACAATAAGAGTTGTGAAACATGCTCAGTCCAGTGTTAGTTGATTTTTTATGCCATTCAAATTTAATTATAGTTGATGTTTGTTGTATTTTGAAATTTCAATCTATTATTTTCTTTGTTTTCTATTGGAAATTTTATTGTTGGTAATATGTTGTTAATTTTGAAATGAAATAATTTTACATCAGATTTAAATATACAGAATACATCATCCACATAGCGAGAATAAAATAACGGAAAAATTTTCATGCTTTCATTTTTAAATTGTCCTTCAAAAATATCTAAGCAAAAATTTGCCACACTTGGTCCCAATGGTGATCCCAATGCAATTCCATTACTTTGTTTGTAGATTTTGGCATTGATGATTAAATGGGATATATATATATAGGTCAGACCGAAAGTTCGTGGCCAGAATATTTATTTCATTTTAACTAACTAAAAGTAAGTAAAAAGCAATTTAAATAACAATATAACAACAATGTAATATTCAAATATATTTTCCATTAGCCTGTATACATGTTTTATTCTATTAAATCATTCTGAGAAGGTTTTATACCACATGGTGAGAAGTATATCAAGAATGATTTCGTCAATTTCACAAATCGCATTACCCAGATTGTCAAAGAGCTTGCCACGAATTTTTGGATAACGTAACCCGCTTTTTAAATCAAGTTTGATATAGCATTGTGAACAACACCTAATGTCATCGAAATTTCTTTATAGGTTAATTTCGGATATTGACGAACAAGTTCAATGAGAGAAGCGAGATCATCATCACCAGATACTGTTATTGGGTACCAACACGAGAAAAATCTTCAAAGCGATCTCTCTCTTCTTTAAATCCCTTAAGCCCTATTTTCACTGTAGAAATGGCTGGTGCTTCAGTCGTAGTAAATCAATCACGCGAAATGTTTCATTATTAAGCTCCATATTTATCACAAAATTGTTATTAAAATCAATAACGCTTAATGAATGTTTCTGTATATTCTTTTAGAGTTACGAACAAACAAGTTTGCAAGTTACATTATTTAATAAGGACATTTTAGCGGTATAGCGAACTATGCCACGAATTTTCGGTTTGACCTGTATTTATACATGTAAAGTATATAGCTGTATCAAATATGAATATTAAATGTATATCAGCTTTCATTTGCTGAAAAGAAATTTGATAATCGTTTTTCACCATGCATAAAATTCACGGCATTTTTTCATTCCTTGAGTGAATAATAACAAAATATTGGGAAATTCTATTAAGGAATAGCTCCATTACTTTGTTGACTTCAATTCGAAAAATGATTTTAAAATGTTGGATTTTGGACCTTGATTTTTTAGCAAAAGAATTGTATATTCTTCATATACTATTATTTCAGAAGCTAAATTAGGCGTGTCGCGAATTTGTAAATTACTGATTGTCTACATCAAAATAATTTCTCCTTTGATTTTCTGAACATTTTGAAAATAGGTAATTAGGTGAGTCGCCTTGTTTGTAAATTACTATTTGTCTGACTTTTTAGATATTTGTAAAATAGGTAATTAGCAAGTTCCTATTAATAGTTTTTTGAAAAGATGGCTTAATTTTTTTTCAGGAATTTAAGAATTTAATTGTTATTTCTCAAGTTCATGAATACATGGAGAAATCTAAAAACAATAGCAAAGCATTCAATAAAAAGTACTTTAATTGATAAAAGGATTCCAAATACAGGTAGGATTAACCTTATCTCATCAAGGGGGTGTTAAGGAAGCATCCACTATCTCACATTTGAAAGATTTGACCCTGATTTTTTTTCCTAAAATATTGTTATCAAGTCAATTGTCTAAGAACAGAAAAAGTTTTTTATCATTTTTCTAGTTATACATATATTATTTAAAAAAGTTAGTATTTTTTTGCTCTCTTTATCGACGGATTCGCTTCAGTACGTCAGGTCAGGATGACATCGAATCATTACTCTCTCAGTGTGCTAAGTTTATCATAGACCATCACTATGCCTAATATTAGTGTTGTCGTTATCGTGGAAAATATTTTTAAAATCTTTTAGCACTGCAGTCAATTTGGTGATGTCAGTGCCTATTATGGCGTGAGAGCAACAGAATATCGTATTTTTCTGGCTTAGTTATTTTTAAGCCATTCTCATTCAGACATTTCCATCGCAAACAGGCTGCATTTCAAATGCTCAACAGATGCTGGCTTGATGACTATCGAGTTAGTGTTGCTAAAAGTGTGGTTACAAAATATTTCATAATCACGGCTGGCATGATATATTTTTTTGATTTTTTTACAAAGCTATGTAAAGATAGATATTTCCTAGAAAAATCATGACAAATAGTTTCTTTATTAAAATATTATTTTCGTTTTGAGCTGATTTGTGTTAATTTGCAAAGTGCATATCTTTATGTTATGTCAGAACATAACGTTCCATCAAAGTTATTGAATTCAACCCATAGGGCTGATCTGGATGGATATGAAGCGAGTTTCTAAGGTAAAAACCCATGGGGAAAAAATTATCAATTTTAGAGATTGCAAGAGGATTTTCCTCAGATCAATGTTCCATGCCTGATAAAATTTGGATTTACTTGGAAATTTTGTCGCAATTTGAAAAATTAATTATTATGAAATTTTAGCTCTTGGTAAACTTTAATTCTATTCATAATACCAATAAGGCCTTTTTGATCTGATTTGGCGTCATTAGAATTTGAAGTTACATTGGAAAGCGTGCAATTACCTTAACATAAATATATTGCATAAGATATTGGCTTTATAAAAGGCTTTATAATGTTATTTAAATTTCATTTTGCTAGCATGTGTTTACTATGTATTGGCATCATATTAGTAATCGTAGAAGACTCTGTATCTTCACGCAATAAAGAAATCAAAATATTTGGCAGTGGTGGTGTACGGTTATGGAATTAAAAATGGGCAAATGGTTTTAAAGCAGAATTTTCTGTGTGGACAATTTGAAACACTAGAATACAAAAACATGGGGCAAATGTCGACACATGAATATGGGGCAGGGCACAAAATCTGCCACAATTTCGTCTCTGATCTATGTTACTAGTAAGTGATAAAACCACGTCTGAATTGTTGAACTGTTATAAGGGAATTACATATATATATATTGTATTTGCATATATATATATATATATATATATGTACAATACAATATAATTCGCCTATAGCGAGTTCTCATATAACGAGAAACTCGTTGAAAGGAACAAATTAGTAATAGAGCTTGTAAGTTTTTTCGATTATAACGAAGTTGGTTATAATCAGAATTTGGTTATTATAAGACATTTTTACCTACAAAAATTCAAGAGCATTTCAAATTTTTGAATATAGAATTTACCAACACAATTACTATATTTAGCTGCAACCTCTTCAAAAATGTTTTTCAGTAAATGTTGGGGGTACGACGGGGAAGAACCTGCTGTTCAGCTAAAAAAATTGGAGGAAACTTACAGAATATATTAATGCTGAAACTTAAAACAAATTCAAGCAAAAAAATGCATCTAAATGTGTATAAATCTAAAAAGAAATACTGTATTCATTTTTAAACATATTTGATTTTATCAATTTATATATATATATATATAAGAAAGAGAGAACACTTAGGAATAACGACTAGGATGTCCCAAAAGTCGATGCCGTCAATGGGGCCAAAATGAAGTCAAAATTTGTCTTTTCTAGAAATTTTGCTTAAATTGAATGCTATTATTTCAATAATACGATGCGGTTATTGCTGTTGTGTATGCTCAGATCTGCGAGTCATTAGCCTCATTCATAAATTAGAATGTATAAAATATTCCATCATGCACTCCATGACCTACTAAAAGAGCATGTGAAGTCATAAAATTATATCCAGAATATTTATTTTCAAGAGGATGGATGTGCTCTTCAGGATTATATAAGACACAAGTTCGTGAGCTAGACATGTTGGACATCTCAAGCTGCACAAAAGAATGCATTTGTTCTGCAACTAAATCAAATCATGTACTGGCCACAACATGCTCTATTAAAAGAAGTTTTGCTCTTGAAAAAGTTGCTTTGTAAAGATAAAATTTTCTGCTCAAAAATTTGCCAAAATACTTTAATCATTATAATTTTGATATATTTCACTTCCTCAACATTTATTACCTATTTCTGCTTAAGTCAAAATAATTAAAAATTTTCAATTTGTTAGGTCAAAATATGAGTATATATAGGTCGACCTAGTAAAAAAATTAATTCAATGATCTACTACATTGAAGCAACAATGTATTCTTACAGGTATGGAGAAAGCCGATATTTTTTGGTACGGCCATATGAATTTATTCAAAAACTAATTTTCTTGCATTAGAATCTTTGTTATAAAATGTCAGAATTCTAATTTTAGACAAATGACATTTATGAATATATGCATATATATATATATATATATATATATATATATATATATATATAATTTCGAAGAAAAGCTAAATTGACAGATTTATTGAATAAATTATTGCGGCGGCCATGCACGTGAAACTTGAAAGTGCGCACAAAAATTGCCTCAAATTGGTCCAACCATAGCCGAACTAGCAAGAACCGCCCCGCCGCATTGTCTTAGTGTAATCTTAGTTTAATATATACATATAATTAGCCAGTTATTAAAGATCACATTTCATATCACTCAGTTATGCCTCTTAGCCAAGAACTTTGCGCATTTGAGCTGGGTATTACATAATGACAAATAACTTAAATGTTGTTAACATTTTGAATATTCAAAAAAATATTCTTTTGGAGAAAATTTGCAATAAATTAATTCCTTAGATTGGATTATTGATGATTTACAGCACAACTAATTCTTATGCATGAGTAACATTTCTTAAATGACATTGGCTGAATTTTAGTGCCAATGAAATTGAAGTTGTCAAAATTTTTAAATATATTGTAAGCGTATCTTTTGAAAATTATTTCTCTAGTAAGGTAAATATATCACAAATTCTTTATTTCTTTTTGCATAGCGGTAAATTTATTAAAAGAACTACTACTAAATTTCAAGACCCTTTTGAATTATAGATATTATATTTACTTAAGTTATTACTGAAATACCTAAGGTTTTTAAAGTTTTGAGTCAACCCAACATTGATTTAAAACTGTGATTTGAAATTGAATTATTTCAAAGTTTGATAAAATTTGGATTTCATAACTAATGACTCAATCTTTTCTTTATTCATAAAATTAAGAATCCAGCTACAAAACAATGGTTTGTTGGACTCATTTGTTGTTTTTATATTAAAGATTCAGTTAGGTTAGGTTTTAGAAAAAGATTTTCAGACAATTTACAAAATTTACCAGGAGAATTTTTACCTATGCTAATGCTTGACGGCCCACAACACAGCCATTATCAATAATAAATTAATTGATTAATTGCAATATGAAACAAGCTTAGACAAAAAATCGATTTTCATGACACTTTTTAATTGATAATGTAACTTTTACATAATTCCTTATATGAATATTGATTTTTTATAAGATATGGTGTTTTTCATTTGCTTATCATATTAGATAAATACTTCGAAACCTAATTTGAAAGTTTTTTTGGGGAAGATCTCTAAAAATTAATGTCCAATATGTGAAAATAATAATAATAATAATAATAATAATAATAATAATAATAATAATAATAATAATGTATTTTATGATTATGTATCTGAAAATAACATTCAGAATATATAGTTTACAAATTTACGAATATGGATATTTCAGGCATCTGTTTGGAAAAATTTTGAGTTTTTGATATTTTTTTGCCAGAATCGTTGGAGGCATACGTGGTCTTAATCTCTCTGCAGCGAATTGAGTTCTATTAGGAAGGATGTGTCCAAGGGGGTGTGTCGAATTTGATTGGATCTTGCTGAATAATCAAGGCTTTGTTTATTACATTATCAACATAAACTTTCAAAATTGATAAATTTCTACTAGTTCTATTTACATATACTTCGGCCAAATGCCCTAAGCAGAAAATTGTGGATTGAGTTATAGAGAATTATTTTTAATTCAATGCAGTTTGTAACGAATTTTTACTCATAATTGTTATTTCCTATTAACGATGCGTAATCAATAATTGTTCAGGGCAATAATTGCAATAATATTACTTACAATTATATATTGACGAATAAAAAATAGGGCAATTATTTTTGAACTATTTTCATTTATTGTAAAAGTATTGTCAATATAGGGATTAAAATTGGTTTTTTTAAACACATTAAGTGCACTCATGAGTTGAAATTATTTCTATCAATCATAAGTATTCAGTTAAGACCATTATTTATTGTTTGTATTTTATCCCTACTTAACCAATCAAAATGCTGACTAAGACATTATTGCAGTTTAATGCTAGAGTGGTATATTTTCAATTGATTTTGAATAATAAGCACGCAGATTAGGCTCATTTTTTCTGTTGAAGACAATTTAGTTTTGGCAGATTTTGAATGTGTTTCGGAGAACTTCCAAGAAAAAAGTGTGATATGGGGAATGTCATCCTGAATTTAAAAAAGCAATAGCAATGTAAGCCTTGGAAGAACATCAAGATCAACGTGATTTAGATTTATTGTCAATTTTTTTCGTGTAATTCAAATTTGAGATCTGCGAGTGGAAGCCTCTCTTTTCTAGACAACTTAGGCAAAATTTCACCCAGTTAAAATGGGTTTCTCATAATTCGAATTGGATGGAGAGACTATTTACTGCTGTGAGATACATCTATACAGACTACCAACGAAAGATCAGTCGCATTAACCTTGAAAGTCAACTTTAGGCTTTAAAACAGTTGGTGCACTTATTTGAAAATGTTTCGACTGTGTTGACCATTTTATTTTAAATTGCTATACTTGAGTAATTTACGTTGTTCATTGAATTTGCAACATTTCGTACACTTAAATTTTCTTGAAAATTGTCTTAGATTTCATTTCATTTAGTAGAAACAATGACTGTTTTTACAAAATACGTATTTGACAATAATTGCAATAATTGAAATATTTAGGGAAGCAATATTAAAATATTGCATTATTTAGTGATTTTAAGCCATTTTTATGAAATTCAATATTACGTATCTTTGATTACTACAATCGTTATTGTTATTATGTTTAAGGATTCAATATTTTTTATAACAATTATTCAAAGACATTTAAACTTAAATGTTTTGCTTTAAACAATAATTTTCTAAAATAAATGTTTGTCTGCAACATTTTTTGATATTATTTTCTTTTTAAATTTGGGCATCTTTTGGACTCAAAGAAATGTTTGGTGCAATTTCAGGTCGAGTTTGTGTTAGGCCGCATTTAAAGATGTTGAGCCGATTCCAACTATGGCATACGTACCTAATCAAGCAAAATACTAAAATTCTTTGAAGCTAATTATTAATTCATTTACATATTTGGTTTTTGCACATTTTATGGATTTCCTTTAGTACAACAATGAACTCAACTGATGAATATTTTGCTGAAAAGTTTTCTGTCATAAAATCTCGAACATTTTACATTTTCTCCTTGATAGCGTATTCGTGTGTCATTGTTCTTGGTCTTTTTGGTAATGGAGTCAGCATTTACTTACTGGGGTAAACTTTTTATAATTTAATGTAATTATGTTACGTACAATACTTAGTATTGTGAAAAGCGTTTCACCTTTATTAATTCGAGATCATTTGACGATTCTTAGAAACCATCCCGTAGATGCAATATTTGTAAATCCACCCGCCAATACCCGTGGGTANAATTGTGGGTTTGATACAGCAAATGAATCAATTGTATTATTCAATAATCAAGAATAAATCGCAGTGTGCTTTAAGAATTATAGAGAAAAGCCATAAAAATAAAAAAACAGTTATTCTGGTTTTATGACCATTGTATTGATATATTATTTACTATGTCATATATTGAACTTTATTAGGCCAGCTTTTATAGCATTGCGCCACTTCTAAAAAATATAGCAGATTGTCAGAAATTTGAGTAAAAGAGTTTGTAATAAAATAGAACCTCTTGAGACGGTCAGACATACAGAAATCAAAATTTCAAATTGTCACCGTATGTAATGGCCACCCTAATATATATATATATATATATATATATATATATATTAGGGTGGCCATTACATACGGTGACAATTTGAAATTTTGATTTCTGTATGTCTGACCGTCTCAAGAGGTTCTATTTTATTACAAACTCTTTTACTCAAATTTCTGACAATCTGCTATATTTTTTAGAAGTGGCGCAATGCTATAAAAGCTGGCCTAATAAAGTTCAATATATGACATAGTAAATAATATATCAATACAATGGTCATAAAACCAGAATAACTGTTTTTTTATTTTTATGGCTTTTCTCTATAATTCTTAAAGCACACTGCGATTTATTCTTGATTATTGAATAATACAATTGATTCATTTGCTGTATCAAACCCACAATTCGTTAGCAGCTGTTAGTGAACCTTTAACTGTTTGGAGCGGTTTTTAAGTTTTCACTTGCATTCCAGTCTACTGGATACGTTTCAAGAAAACTATCAATCACAATCACCTTCCAAACAAGCATCTGCTGCTTCTGGTTACGAAAACAGCATACACTTTGCCTTATTGTTGGTCCTGTCAGCCTGAGCTCATTTCAGTGTTTCATCTTTTTCAATATGCTTTGAAACTTTTAGAATGTTTACCGTGGTAGAGCCAAATCTCAATCAGAATACAGGAAACTCAGAAAAATCAGTTACTCTGAATGATAAAACAAATTTCCTAAATTCCTACACATTCTAGCTACCTGGATTTGACATTGGGGTTAAGAATAATGCATCTGAAGTAGTTTGGTATAGCCAATAATTAAACCTTAATATCAACCTTTGCTAAAACAGTTGCCGATATCTCGTAATCCGTTTACCTCCGCGATTTTGATTTCAGTATCCATCATATTTATGCACGAGGTAGGGCCAAGTGTTCTAAGTTTCCTGGCATGGGGTGATTAACCCCCAAAATATCTACTTCTGATAATGATTTCGCTTGTATTCTGCTGTTCATTTCTTTGAAATGAGCAATATCATGGAGAAATTGAATCGTTTCTAAGAGACTGTTTCATTTGATTAGTGCTTTTTAACTCAATTGCTAGGATTATTCGGAAATCCAGCTATTTACCAAAGGATTTCTACTTGCTTAATAACCAGACATTGATGCTTTTTGTAGAGAAAAAGTGCTTGCCTATCAGGGGGGAATTGTCGCCACTTCAATGCGTTCTGATGGCGTAATTAGGAAGGAATTTTGAATTGAAATTCTTCATTTCGAATATTGTGTTCAGCTAAAGATCTACATAAAAAGCAATTAAGTATAAATTAGATCAATTGAATTAATGCACATTCTCAATAATATTTGATAAAAATGAATATATGAATGCAAAATTTCTGAATTCTGAGAGGATGCGAACATTCCTAATGTGGCCATATTTGTCTTCAATTACAATAATTCACTATCATATTTATGCTAAGTGCTAATGAGATTTCTAAAACTAGTTATATTACGTCATAATTAACTGTTTTAACAAAAATAGTATATCTCAGTAATACTGGAAAATTTTAATGATCTTGCGCCACCCCCAAACCTATTTCAAATAGTTCAAGAACTTAAACTCATCATTTTTTCGTGAAATGGAAGCACCTCAAAGGCTCAGAGGCAAAACTTTCAGAAATTTATAAAAAATAGGCACCCTAATATATATATATATATATATATATATATATATATGAATATACTGAAAATGTTCATAATCTTGGCTTAGTATTCGATAGGAATTTAACAATGAAAGGTCATGTATCTCAGCTAGTTAAAAATTCATACTTCATTTTGAAAAACCTTTAAAAAATTAGAAATTATCTGCCAACAAATGCTCGATCACAACTCCTCAGAACATTAGATATAAAATATAACTAAACTAGACTACTGTAATGCATGCTTTCTTGGTATGGACAATATTTTAATGCAGAAACTTCAAAGAATTAAAAATCACAGTGTACGCTTTATTTTTGATTTGAAATGGATGGACCATATCAGTCCTGCAATCATTCAACTTCATTGGTTAAAGATTACCTATCGCATTATATATAGTTTGCATAATAATCTTCAAGGCAGTGCATAATAATGCTCCTACATATTTAAGTGATCTATTTGTTTTTGAAAATTTAACTAAGAGAACTTCTAGACAATATTTGATAAAAATTAAAAAACCATAAATATATTGAATCAAAAAGATCGATGTCAATTGCTGGTGCCTATATATTTAATAATCTTAGTGCAAATACAAGAACTGCAAAAAATTTATAAAATTTTTAAAAAATTTCTCTAAACAGAACTGTTTGAGCTAAAATTTGCTGAACTCAATATTTAAACAAATATTTTGTTATTTTATAGCGCACTAGAATTTGCTTTACAAATATGTGCGCAATATAGGAAAAACATTATTATAATATATATATATATATATATATATATATATA
>CABFPE010000598.1:410528-433269 GCA_900660155.1 Hofstenia miamia
ATATATATATATATATATACGTGCGCTTTGTAATTCAAGTTCCACTTATACGTGCGATTTGTAAAATCATTCCATTTATACGTGCAGTTTGTAAAAAATATATATTTTTTGAAATTTTCAATTTTAATTTTTTTCAATAAAAAGCTAAAAAAACGAAAATTTTTTTGATTTATGTGTTGATTTTGAGCAGCACTACTATATATTGAAGTGTGAAAATACCATCAAAATTAGTATTTTATGATCGATTATATTAATTTTGTAAATGTATGTCACGACTGGAAATGAATAAAGATTAATGAACTGTCCATATTCCTTACCTATTTATCTACACTGAATTGCCTCAAAAGTTTTACTTTTGCCTGAGAATTAGGTGGAGATTTAGCATGAAATGCTTGAATGAATATAATCAAAGCTTTTGGGTTTTCACAATTTTGTTGGAGTATTTAATGCAATTCCTATGCAGTGTCAGATAGCAGCAACAAGTCTAAACTATCTTGCTTGCTGTGAATAGGCCACCCAAGTCTCATTCAGGCTTGGCGTGCGTGAATTAAAGATGAAAATTAAAGAGAAATTCTTTAACCTGTGCTGCTCTCAATTTTCAAATATCATTATTTAGTGAGTTACTACCATTTAAAACAGATTTTGCAAAACCATCTCAGATTGTAAAAAAAACGCCATTTTTCTTTAGGCTTAATGTTGTTTTTTATGTTAAACGTTAAAATTTAAGCAGTTTTGAAATAAAAAGTATCTAATAAATAAATTGTTTCAACGCGCATTTGTAAATGGATATTTGCAAAGCGCACGTATAAATGAAAAACTGCAAAAAGCCAATTTTTGTAATATATGAGAAATATGCTTAGTATAACCTGTTTTAGTATTCATATGTAAAACATTCAAAAATATTTATTTCTCGCGGAATAATAACCGCGTGTGCTTTATAACATAGTAAAATCAACTTTGTAATTCGAAAAGCCAATTACTGTTACAAAGCGCACGTATATGTATCTATATATATATATATATATATATATATATATNGTTTCAAAGTAAAATGGTGTCACTATTTTCTTAAAATGGCAAGCAGCGATTAGAATTAAATCGTTTATACTGATGAGTCCAACATTGAACTATAAGGGTGTAGAACAACTCAAGCACGACAACTCCACGTAATGTTTCAAAAGGACACGCCATATACACTCTGAAAACTGAAGGTTGGAGACGGTAGTGTCATGGAATGAGAGTATATCAAATATTCTGGAAAATGAAAACTAGTCATCTCTGATGGCAACATGGATATTCGCACAGACATCTAAATATTAAAGGATATTATATGTTTATTCCTTGAAGGCACTGAAATTATGTTATAAAATGGAGCAACATGCACCAAACGGGAAAAACTCCGATATTTTTTGACGAAATTACAGTCCCAGACTTGAGTAATTGGCCTACTCAGTCACGTGATTTAAATAACAGTTTTGTGCTGAGCTGAAGAGATATGTTTCCAAAAGTGATCCAACTAACATTTCTGAATTACGGGAGCCAATTCAAGAGGATTTTCGGAACATCCCAGACTCATTCATTGAGAATCTAAAGAAATCTCTTCCAGTTCAACAAAATTTTCGTTTGTAACTTGTTTGATTGTTCAAAATATGCACGAGTGCGAACTTTTTGACCAACCCAAATATTTTGAAATTGAAGCATTCAAGCAAATGTTGTAAGAAAAACTTCATTATCATTTAATGGGTCACCATTATTTACGAACTATATATAATAGCCTAAGTTGCCTCAGAAAAATCGTTGTATCCTACGACAATTAATAAAACGATAATATTTTCGAGGTGTGCGAACCTTTATGGCCACCACTGTATATATATATATAACACTGAGGTTTTTGAATCATTACATCTGATTATTATATTTGTTTGACCTTTCATTTTCTGCGAGAAACTTATTCTACAAAGAGGAAATTTCAGAAATTAGCGAAAACACTACATAAATGTATGTCAGGAGAATGACTTTATAAATATAATTCATAAATAAAAAGCCAAGATTACTCCGTACACTGCTCATCGAATATGTTTTCATTGTAAACAATTTGAATAAAACTAATTTTTTGAGATTTATTTGAATTTTCAAAATGCGAATGGTAAGTTGACCAGCCTTNATTTTGATTGTAGAAAATCTGGATCAACTATTTGACTTGCAAAAGGATAAATTGGAGAAATTTGCTGCTTGTCCACTTGAAAATTTCAACACTTTGCCTTTGCAAGAGGCTCAACATTGATTCAAATTGACATTTTCCTCAGATTTAATACGATCACAACATATTATGTAATTTGAAATAATTTCATCATCACCAATGATGTTAAAAATTATGTGTCTGAAAAATAAGTTCACTATAATAAGGGCAATAAGTGTATTTTGGGCTAAACTAATAGTGCACTTATTCGGTGTACCAACAGTGCACTTATTCAGTGTACCAACTACTTACATTGCACTTTTTCATTCGTAAAATTCGTGGATTTTGTCTTTTCTTGCTTTCAGCATGGTTGTTTTGTAGCCAATTATCAAGAATTTATTGTATTTTTAAAGTTATAAACATGGATTTTCAATAAATTTTAAATCAGAATTTAAGTTCAATGTGTGAAGGAAACGAATTGCATTTGTACTAAATGTATATCACGTTGTGTCTTTGGAAAATAGGCTACAACAAAAACGAAATGGTGAATTTTTTATTTGACGTAAAGAACTTAGGACAACACTTTGTGCAATCGGATTTACATACAAAATACATCTATAATACACAGGAACCTATTATTAAAGAAAGTGACCTAATTTAGTTTGGCCACATTTTGAAGCAAAATTGGTGGCAGTTAAATTAAATCACAAATTTAAAATCGATACTGAAATATGGCTTTTACATATAATAAAGCAAAATTAAGCCCACTGCTATAGTAGTTTAGGCAGCCAACAGTAGTTCAGGAATCATGTTTAAAAATAAGTGAACTCATTGCAATAAGTTATTGTTTTAAATTGGACAGTGCACTTATTTATTTTTTAAATATTTAATTAAAAATAATAGTGCACTTAATTTTTTAATACCCCTGATCATCACTAGCCCAGCATTTGATTTCACTGTCATTATTAAAAACTTCAATCACGTTTTTCTACTCAATATGATTGTTTCTTTCTATATGATAAAAATATGTGTAAGCAACGCCCAATGTACATTTAGGTAATGTAATAATTTTAAATATACATTGCTAACTTGTAAGCAATTTATCAACAGAATATGTAACTGAAACTAAAACTGAAGTTAATCTCAAAATTTGCAAATGCATTTTTAAGTTCTATAACACAATAGAAAACATTACATATCACATAAGTAAGTTAATAATTATAATGTAACAGGCATCAAAATTTTCAAATAGTTAGCAAGTGGTAAAGTAGTTTATGTAATGTGCTAAAAATGCAACATTTGGCGCCGAGAGGTTAAATAAACTTCCTACGTGTTTCAAGTTTCCACTTCATTTTTGGGGAATGTAAATTGTCTTAGCTTAGCATTGTTCCTAGCATAACCAAGCGTGCTGTTTGGCACACATAATTTTTTTCCCATAAAATCTAATCAATGAACAGAGCTTAATTTATTAATATATAGAATAGACGAACTGTAAACGACTCACAATATGTAAATCATAACTTGCACAGTGTACAATCAATATGCTCTTTGACCAATAATAGAAAACCAAGTTCATTCTTTCCTACATCTTATTTGGTAAATATACTTCGTTTAACAATAAACTTTCCATAGTTTCATTGTATTTTCAATTTAGGTTCAGAGGATCCAATGGCTATTCTTACACTTCAAGGAAATGATGGAAGCCAGTATAAGGAAACGCTTTTTGTAGAACATGTTGATTCTGAAAAAGCGGTGTGGGAAGGCTTCCGCGCCGGATCAGAGGGCTCTAAGCAACTGCTCAGGATAGATGACTGCCGTCCATTAAATGAATTCTCCGAATTTATCCAATCGATTCGCAATAGAGAAGTCTATTGCGATACTTTAATTGAAAAATTTCATCCTTCTTTCTTCTCACTAATCAGTTCTGTTTTATCATCAACCAAAACGAAGAGTATTCAACTTACAATTGAAAAGCTTCGTTCCATAAAATCTGAACCTGAAGTCAATTTGCTACGGAGATCTTCTAAAATAATTAGTACTGCAATGTTGAATACCATGAAAGTGACTGAGCCAGGAATTTCTGAAAATGTTATTTCATCCAATATCCATCATAATTGTGTAATGCAGGGTGCAAAAAAGTTGGCATATCCATCAGTTGTCGCAGGTGGTGTTAGAGGAAACACACTTCATTATATTAATAACGATCATATACTTGACGACGGTAAATAATTATTTAGATTATTAATTATATATACCATGCACAGCTGAGTAGGCAAATACTCCCTTTAGAACTTGCTTCTTCATTTTAGTATTTCACACAGTATGTAGAAAGGGCGTACGCAGGATTTTCTGATAGAAGGACATCTCTGTCATGATCAACTGATTCACAAGAGTTTGACAGAGCCTCGTGAAACATTTTGAAAATATTTTAAAAATTTACACTAAAATGCAATTTAGGACTTTTGTTTTAAACTTTATTTTACTCTTTTGTTTAAATTGCTCTTTATTTAATCAAACAAAATCAATTTTGAAAATTCCACCATATCCCCTTGCGTACGCTACTGCTGTGTAGTGTTGTATTAAGTGTGAATGGCACACTTCTTTGTCGTTGATATGATCAATTGTAGTTGCACAGACATTCAGTGTATGTTGTCTTAAGTTTTTATCTGTTTGAGATAATTTATGCAATTTTGCAGATTCTAATTATTTTTTATTGAAAATTATTTGCCAGTTAAAAAAAGCCAAATATCTCATTAATTCTTAATATGTCTTACTGATCAATGGCAAAGTTTATCTATAATTTTGTTACCTCTATTAACAATCAGTATTTATTATCACTAATTATTTTAGAACATTTATTTAGAAAGTTCACTAAAGCTTTTTCAATGATCATTTTTTTGCTTTTAAAAGCATTGCTCCACGTGTTTAAGGTCAAGAATATTGATTTTTGAAGTTAACGTTTATTATTCCTGTTAAGGGATCCAATAACTATTATTTTTGAAAAATTTCATTAACCCATTAGATCCTATATATATATATATATATATATATATATATTTTTGTCATCAATTTCATGAATTCATTCATAAAAGATCAAAGACATTCAAAAAGTGTATATTTAACCTGCATATCTACAATTCAGCGCGTCATATTGTATTCAGAGCTATGTTCCGCAAGTTAAACATTGGGATCTCTTGTATACATGGCTACTTATTAAAAAATTTAAAACGGTGAATATGTATTTTCAAATTGAATATAAAATACATGAGTTTTGTGTTTTTGCATCCCTTTTCCATAATAGGCATCCTGCTAGGATCTGTTTGTCATCTGAAAAGACTNTATATATTTTTTTTTTTTTTAATTCATTTAATTAATTTCTTAAAAAAAAAAAAAAACCAAAAAAAAATTTTTTAATTTCCCTTTTTAATTTAAAACGGGGTCAATTGGTTTTAAAAGAAAGTTCCCCAAGGTAAAACTTGGGGTCCCTTTTTTAAATTGGTTATTTTTAAAAAAATAAAAACGGAAAAATTTAATTTTTTTTTTAAAATAAAAAAAAAAAAAATGGGTTTTTTTTTTTTCTTTCCCTTTTAAAAAAAATAGGCATCCTTTTTTTTTTTTCTTGAAAAGACTAATATTGTATTTACAAATAAATAAAACAAAAAAATTACAGATAGCTAGTTGAAACTTCAAATAAATAAGTAAATAATGATCTTTGTAACATCAATAAGTCTGACATATATATATATATATGTGTGTGAGAAGTATATATGTATATATATGTATATATATATATATATATATTTTTTTTGGGGCGCTAAGTAAAAATCACTAAATATATACGGGGCTTTTTGAAAAAGTTTAAAAATTTTTTAAAAAAAATATTGCCCCCTCCGTTTTTTTTTACAAATTTTTAATAAAAAAAGTGTCTTCCCCACGTTTTTTAATAACAAAAAAAAAATTCTCACAAAAATAGAAAATATTCCGAAAAAAACCGTATTTTTAAAGGGGGGCGGAGGAGACCCTTTTTTCCGGGGGAAAGAACCGCCAATATTGTCTAAAAAATAATAAAAAATATAAAACACCCCCAAATTTTTTAAAAATTAAAAAAATTTGTACAAAACCCTATAAATATTTGTAAAAGTGAAAAAAACTCTATTTTTTTAACATTTTTTTTTTTTTTTTTTTTTTTTATTTTTTTTTGGAGAATTTCTTCTGTGGCCCCAAATTTTTGTGTGTTTTTATAAAAAGACTCAAAATTTTACCAAAAACCCATATTTTGTTTTTTTTGATGTTAAGTGGCAGAACTGGGGGGGGCCCCTTTTTGGGGGAAAAAGGGGTGGCCGGGGCCCTTATAAAAAACCCAATAGTTCTTGCCCCCCTAAAAATTTTTATATTTTTTTTTATTTTTATATTTTTAAATATTTATATATATATATTATAAGTACTTTAGGTTTTATACCTAGTGCCTGTGACTACTGATTTTCAGTATACTTAATGCCTGTATGAAGTTCAACCAATTAAGGTCAAAAGAATCATAAATTGGGTATGCGTGAGAGCCTTAGGGCTCATTAAATAGGCAGCACACAAAATTTGAGCTCAAGTTGAGCATTTCTTAAAAAATATTCTAAACAAATTAAATTTATATGCCATTTCTAAAATACATGCAAATCTACAATGATCGGTAGCAAGCTAAGCGCAGAGTTAAAAACCCTATATGTAGACATAACCTATATTCATTTCACAATCGGAGACTCAAACCTAGAATCGTTCTCACCGTGGTGTCCCGACTGCTACTTTGCATGAAACGCTTAGCTGTGCAATTTTAATATAAAATTAAACCGCAATTAGTAAATAAAAGAATTCAATTCCGAAGAATTTATTTCATCACCTTCTTTCTCGCATGGTTAATATTTATATTATTTCTCGTAAAACATGTTTACACTAATTATAAATAGGAAACAAGTACCTGTCGCCTAAGAATTTTGTATTATCCACGTCTGCGGGGCCCAATCAAGGTAATTAAAATTAACGAGGAGTGTATTGCCCTCAGATTTTTGTGAAACGTTTTTAGCGACAAGCATTTGTTCGTACAAAATTAAAACTTTAAAATCACTGATAGTTAATCATTCTTCTCTTTTCTAGAATTATTTCGAAAATTTCAAAATAACTATCCGGAATGCTAAAAAGAGCAAGCATCATCGCGATCGTTAGGATTGCACAAGCTATAAGCCAATCTCGATCACATATCTTTGAGAGGCTTTTTAAAACTAATAGTAACACCATAGCCGAGAGATATGTAAATTATGATCACCGTGCAAATACAGGCATTAGCCCTATCGTTGAAGAATCAGATACTAGTATAATTATTTTAAATCAAAATTATGCAAACTAATGAACGATTTACCTATTAGGAATGCTAATAATAGAAATGAATTTATAGTGTTATACACAATTAGTAGCAGAAAAAAATGAAAAGTAGAGTAGTTAAAACTGTTGTGAAACTTCTTAATTTTCTTCCATTTTATTTTTGAAAAAATCTGTGTGCTTTTTAAGTTATTCATTGTAGCTTAATGTGTAGTACGTGTGTGTCTGTACATATATATATATATATATATATATATATATATATATCGTATTTATACATATGCATGGAACCAAAAAAAGTTTATTGAAAAACCATTTTATGTCACGGTGCCTCTACATTGAAATCCTTTTTCTTTTCGTAATTTATGAAATAAACTTAAACTAAAAAACCTTTCCGTGTAAATGCAGCTTTTTCCACAGTTGCATCAATCTGTCAAGTTATTCAGAAATTGCTCTCCCAAAAGAACCAACGCATCTTTTTTCAAACATAAGTTAAAATCTAAAATTATTGTCATTTGATGCCAAAAGCCATATCTTGTAGCCAGGCTTCACGAGGTTATTCATTGTTCATTTTCAAATTGTGTGGCCCATAATAGGGCTAAAATCTGTGACAACCTTTGACAAGTTGTAGTTTTTAACCAAATAGAAGCATTTTTTGATTTTTTAGAATCAACTGCTTGATCGAGCACTGCTGATACACTGAAATTTGCATCTGTGGACCAATTCAGTTTAACCAAATATTACATAACCATCGATTCACAAAGTATGCCAGAAGTTGAAATCCCTATTAGGGTGGTTATGTAATGTATTCAATACATAATAGATGTAATAGTGATATTATTTTATAATAGTAATTCTAAGTGGAATTGAATTGTTAATTGTTGACCTTATAATAATTTGATTGTTATCCTATCATAAGTACAAACTGAGAGATATGAATAATACAGGTCCAGTAACTTTGATAATTTGTTATTGAATATTTGAAAAAAGCATTTTAAGAAAGTCATTTCCTAGTATAAATTCATATAATATTGGTTTTAGTTTTCTAGCAATGACAATGGCATCTTGCATAAACTGTGTGTTTTATCAATATCAGGATGTCGTTCATCTTTCTTTTTGTGTCCTTGTAATCATCAGATGTGTTAATTAATTGTGTATTTTGTGGTTACAGTCTATCTAAGATCACTGAAATGTCTGCTCCTGTATAAATATTTGCTTTGATTAACAGTCCACTGATATGTACATCAATTATATTCTTGATAGCATTTCTGTCGGTACTAAAGCACCATTTTGCAGTTTGTGGGGAGGCGATGCTCCCTTTAGTTTTCCAATTTATTGATTGTCTCTGTATACAATATTTCCTCATACCCAAATATAGTAAAGAAGTAATGATACTTAACAAATCTTTAGTATGTTACCAAAGCATGCTAAAATGCTATTGTTCCACTAGTGAAAGATTGGGATCTAATAACTAGTGTAAAATTGAGCCAACCCAGATCATTTAGATCTCCAGTTCTCATATAATTGTCACTGCAAAAGTTTTATTCTATTAATTATTTCAGTATCCACATTTTTAATGGGCTAAACTCAGATTTTTATTTTATGAGATTACATTGTTTTATAAATTCTCTATTCAAAAAAATTTCAAACCACGAAGTAATTTTTGAAGAATACGTGAATAAAATTTTTGTTTAGGTGAGACTGTATTGGTTGATGCTGGCTGTGATTTTAGTGGTTACTCTAGTGATTTAACTCGTACTTGGCCTGTAAATGGACGTTTTTCACATGCCCAAAAAGTTATTTATGAAGTATAACTTGTATTATTTAAAATTGAATTGTCTACTTTTGTAATGCATTATAAATGGGTATATTCAACGAAGACAACAATTTCTCATTTCTATTGAGCTTATAGCTTTGTATTATTATTCGAGTGTGTTGAACGAATTAAAATTCTTTAAAATTTTAAGCTTCAACAATTTCATAGATGGTGTTATCCAGTATATTATTGGAAAAAATAAAGGTTTTTTGGAAGGTTACTGAAATTGCTTGCGTTCATTGAACTGACTGATTTTCTTGTGATAATGTATATTTGCTATCTTATTTCATTAACTATTGACTAAATTTTGTGAATATTTCGATATAAAGACAAGCATTTTTTACTAAGAAACGCAGTCTATATAAATACATGTATATATTTTTATTGCAATAAATGATGCAAACCTATGCATCCTATGCAAATTTTTTATTGCTATAATATATTAATATAAATCTTTTATTGTAATACAACGTTCAAAACTTCCTTCGGTTTGCAGTTTTATTATTCTAATTTTTAGTTTAGATGATTCTTGACATTAATAAGTCGTGTATTGCAAGTTGTTCTCCGGAAGTATCATTGAATGATTTGTTGGCCTTTATGTGGCATGAACTTGGACTTCACCTAAAATCATTAGGTATTGATATGCCTGATTCTAGAGAAGGACTTATTAAAGTAAGTATAGTTTATCAACAGCTCTCTTCAACTAACAAAATGTGTTATATTCAAATTTACATTCGTTGGTTAATTATAGACGATTTGCTATTTTAGCTGTTCATTACATTATTGTAATTTCGACATTTTGATTTTAAAGGGACGGTATGATCTAGCATATTTTTATAAAATAATTCATTTCTGTCAAAGCCTTTCTTACTTTGTAATTGATGGATAAAATTAATTTATCAACTTTTATATCAGGCTCGTTATGCTACTAGAATGGTAATTCAACATGTACAAGGAGCCCGCAATTTGGTATACAGATAGCCCAATTTAAAAATTCTCTCAATTTTTTTGATTTTCTTCTCAAATTTTTCTATAGTTTATGCTGTTAAATTTACAGTTATTTACAAAATTTCAAACTCTAAACGTTTTTATAACATTAATTATTGAAAAAATATTCTATCAGTCTGTTTGTACACTAAATTTGAATTATCAATGTTTGTCTTGATTTAGCTACCAAACTAAATGTCGAATGTCTCTGTAAACTATATTTCAGATCGTGAAATACTAAATTTGATAGTGTGATCAACAGCAATTGCCATGTAGTTCTTAGTGAACGTTTTTTATATCGAAAAGAAAGTAAAGTATGTAATGTAGTCGAAGGAACTTTGCAAAGTTCTACCTGTCGTTCATTGTAATTTGGAAAATGATTAAGAATGTTTTTGCTTTGTCATTATTGAAGAGCAAATTCGGAAATGATATAAGCCTCATTACATTGCTTGCTAAGATTGACAAACAATGCGATTGTTTAGTTTACCGAAGATAATTTAAAGATTTTGTTTGTAAAAAAATTAAAAAACTCACGGTGGATGGCTTTGCAATCAATCGTAGGCAGCATGTAATCGGTAGTGGTTTTACATCTGAATCAATAGATGGCCTGGTTTGTGCTAGTCTTTCACGACCAGTTGTCAGTTCGAATTCTGCACTATGCTATACATATAAAGAAGTAGGAAAATTCTATTTGAATACAATGCAGTGTATTTGTTTTAGATAAGAAGTTATATCATGATATATGTATGTACACTTAGTTTACAAAGAGCCTGATATTATTCACCTCAAACATAAGGCCCAATATTAATATTAAAAAGTGCACCTAGGACTTGTATATTTAGTGACTTTATACTAAGTACACAATATTCCTATACATGCCATCTTTTACACACTTGTATTTATTGCATGTGTCTTTTACAAGGATGATTCTTGCTGTTAATTTATATATAATACTTTTGTGACCAATATCAAAGATTTTAGTTACGGTATAGCTGCAGTAACTATAAAGCACAATTCCAAGATTAGTGTTAACTAATAATAATAATAATAATAATAATAATAATGAATGACTTTATTTAACCTCTGAAGGCAGATGCTACAAAAAAATAAAAGCATGTCAAGTTTTACTGCAGCGAGGACAGTCACAGAGATGAAGTAGGAGCCGATGGAAGAGTAGGCGAAGTTGGAGATGGGCTCGGCAAAGAGGAAAGACATCAGAGATTTCTTGAAGCTCGGCGGCGGGGAAAAGAAAGCAATGGCTGTTGAAGGATTGAGAGTCAAAATGTAATTAGCAGCAATACAAGCACGATTGAAAAACAAATGAAGGATGCGGTGTTTCTTGGGACGACGAATGGAGAAAGTGAAAACATCATCAGAGCGAGTGGAGCGGGAATTAGAGAACTTAATGAAGTCAAAATGATCAAGATCCAATTTGCGAGTGAGCAAGCGATGGAACAGGAGATTACAGGCATTGAAGTAGAATGACAGCGGGAGAGTGGTGAATTTGAGAGAGATCTATTTAAAGGCACGTTTCTGGAAACGTTCCATAGAAAACATTTGTTTACAATTGTTATACGTACATCGAATCTTCGAAATCATTTAAAAAATGTTATTTTAGTCCATAAACCATAGATTTTTCTAATCACTGAGCAATTTCAGTACATACACTTTTCGTTTAAATATTGAATATGCAAATTACAGGAGTAAATAATGTGATATCTATATGTTATGTTCAATTGTCAGAATTCAATTTTTTACAATGTCTATAATTAACTAACGGATTGCAAAGTCAAGCAAATTTATAACCTAGAACTCGTATACTTTGTTAAATATTCCCACACATTTTATATAACTCTGCATTTCTTATTTCAACTTTCCTGTTTTATGGTTTGGTTTTACGTAAATTTGTTCCAGAAAATAAAAATGAAATGACAATGAATTTTTATGCATGTAAGCCCTGGTTGGAATGTATTTAAATATAATGACTTCTATCAGGAAGCTGCTTGCAAATCAGAATGTACTAATATTTAAAAGAATAATGTTTATTGTTTGAATAATTTCAAAAGGTCCAGAAATAAGATACTTATTTAGAACTGTTCACGTGAAAAGAAGAAAGGAATCCATTTTTATACTTTCGAATGAATTATAAAATACGTTAAAACTACTTGTGTGCTTTTGTCGTATTTTTTTACTCATTATTTTAGGCAGCAAGCAAGTACTGCGTGCATCATGTTGGTCACCATCTCGGCATTGATGTGCATGATTGTCCCAATCTGTCGCGGTATGACCGCTTAGCACCTGGAAACGTCATCACAATTGAGCCAGGTTTGCTTTCTAATTTGTATTGGTTTTATGCATTTCAGTTTCGTGCTTATTTTTTAATCTTTCAAAACATTGTTAATACAAGTGTCGAACAACAATGAATGTTTGATGTCTAATTCTTTGATGTTTGTTAAATAATTTGATTTTAATCATTCTAAATTTTTGGCATTTTGCATCTTCATGTTTCCTTTAACATGTCAATATCTTGTATTGAAATTTGTTAAACAGTGTATTGGATTATCTCTAGAACAATTTGCTTTTCGAAAATTTCAATTTGAAAGTATATTCAATTTATTAGAGCCAACTCTCAAGACATTCCACTAATACATTTCGTGATAAAATGAAAATGTCTAACTTACATAAATGTTCAGCTCATATGGTTCAATTGCATCCCTGTACATGGCATGACCAGCCTTTATCTCTAATAAATTTCTGGAACTTGTGGATCCGATTGTCACCTTATAACTTGCTGTATTCCAGAATGTATTGTTGACATACTTTTGTCTTCTGAGAGCATAATAAGCCGGGGATGTCTTTTAGTCATGCCCAATAAGGCAAGAACCTACAGGTCTTTACTTGTCATCTAGCTTTTAGTGCAATATCTACAAAAAACTAATTCTACAATTCCTCCATCGGTAGCTGGAAGTCTGTAAAAATATTATTGTCAGTCGTATTTCATAAAATATGCTCAATTTCAAAAATCCAAATTGACACCGTATAGTGTTATCCATTTTCAAATGTTACTTAAGAGCATATCATATAACATGTTTTTTTTCTTAAAACCTAGCATCGTTGTGTTTTAACAGCGACTCTTCTTAAAATATTCGATTCACTAAACACGAATTTATGATTTCCATCGCAATTTGAAGAGAATGGTATGTATAAACCTCTACAAGTCAGCTGTTGATACCATTTGTCGAAGTGTCATTCATAAGCTTAGTTGCTGTAATATCAAGAAAATTTATTGAATTATCCTGGTTATGTACTTTTGTAAATTTGATTTCAGCTACACAGTCATTTAAATACTTCAAGAAATTTATAGATTCTTCTTTTGATGAAAATTCTGCAAAGACATCATGAACATATCTATAGTATATTAGAAGATTATACTTTTTAGGATTTTCAAATTTGATCCCAATTAAATCCATAGCAAAGTTGATCAAACTACTTGTTTATATACTTCTCCATTAAATGAGAAATTTATAGATTTACAAGCTAATTTTAGTAGTTTCTTTAGTGTGCGATGTGACATGTTTATTTGATCATCTGAAATAATATGTATAATATACTCTAATGTTTTATCAATTGGAATGTTCGTGAATAATGACTTGACATAGTAACTTTCTGGATGAGAGTCTTATTTAAGTTTTTTGAATTAAGTTCATTTTTGAAATCAGTTGTTTTTTATTATATACTTGGTGGGTACGAATGTTTTCTATAATTTATCTAAAAATGTATGTAGATTATAAGCTTGGTTGTTTATTGCGTTAATAATCGTTCTATACTATTTTTTGTAGATTTTGGCTATATCATACATTCGTACAGGTGTGCAACCAATTAAAAAGACCTGATTTGTTAGAGTAGACTTCTGTTTTCTCATCATTTTGGAAGTTAGTTTTTCCTTAGACCATAAATTACGCTCCAATTGAAATGCGAAGCGGTTTGTTGTAGATCCATACAAAGTTATCAGAATTTGTTCATTACAGATGATCTCCGGAAGCATTTTTTTCAGGTCCTGGCGTTGAAACTTTGTAGGAAACAATATGCTAGACGAATTTTTGTGACATTTTTTGCAATATTTTCCATGCTATTGACAACGCTTTTCAAACAATCCAAATGTTGATCTGGATTAGGTGCATTCGAGATTGAGCTGGATGAACCTCAGTTGAGTCCACATTTCAAACTTGCTTCTACATTTCCCTATCTGTATTAAATGTTATTATGAAACAAGCTCCTTTTCATTGTCGCCAAGCAATGTTCTGTATATATTTTTATAGATTCTTATACCAGTAAGAATGGTTGATTGGAATTGAGGCGTATTCATTACTTTCAACAAATAAGAAAATCCATACTAAATACGTTAATTGTCATATCAAAATGCCTTTGATTTATTAAAATTATTAAGATGAAGCCAAGCAAATTTTAATCATGGTCAACTAATTTTTCCATAAAAACACCAAAAGTATGATTATGAAACACTGCAAAAATTCACTACTGAAACAATGGAAATTACAGATAATTTATAGAAGTTGCATTCAACATAGAAGTCAAGCTCGAAAATGTAGCTATGAGGGATTTCTATTGGGAATTTAGACGTGTTGAAGCTATGTGCTTAAAAATGTACTGGAGTGTGCTAATTGAATTCGACTTCTCTTAAGCATCAACAGCATTTGATAGATTACCAAATGACAAAAAATCAATAATATTCTTGTTATCCTTGTTAAATTGCTGGAATTAGTCTTAATTAGCAGCGAAGCAGAATTTATAAAACCAAGACAAATTTATTTGTTTCCCGCATTTACAAAATACTTCAATTTAATGATATTAATTAACACAGTAATTAATAGTTTACAATCCTGATTTATCCAAATTATTTCCAATCAAACTTTTAGCAATACTACTATTTTTTCTAGTGTGACTTGACGATGCAAATGTCATTCCTGAGGTCCATGCAATTGAGGTAGATGCGACAAATACAAAAGCCATGAATATTTATTGTTTAAAGACGTTCACAATTAAATTTTAAGAAAAATTATGAAGTAACGTATGGCAATAGTTAACGGATTAATATGTCAATCGAATTCCAAAGGAATGGGAAAGACCATGTTTGTCTTGTTTATTTGAGAGTAGGAATATAAATAATGCAGGGTAAATATACTATACCTGTTGTCAAATAACCTGTGGCTTTGAAGTACTCAATGGGAGTTTCTAAATTATTTAAATACCTGCCATTTTGGTTGCTGGTGTTCTTCAGTTCCAATTAAATATCCTCGTCTTTGCCACATTCTAAAAAAATATAAACAAATTGGTTGTAAAACACGGATTAGTTCATGTCCATCCATTTTTAACATAACTTATTTATCGACACAAATGGTGATCCAGTCAAATTTTGCCCGTGAGCCAAATATACAAAATAATCTTTTACAGATATTACAGATTTTATAACGTTCTCGAATTCCCACTCTACTTGCTTTGACGGTGTTGTCACGTTCTCTGTTCGTCATCCCAAGAAACATCGCAATATTCACTCGTTTTTTATCGTGATTTTACTTCTGCCAATTTCCTCCTGACTCTCAACTTTCCAACTGCTATTGAATTTTTCCTCGTCCTCGAGCTTCAAGAAATTTTTGATGTCTTTTATCTTCAATTATTTTTTCTCTCGCTTTGCTTACTCATCTATCTGGCCATACTTCATTTCCTGTGACTGTCCTTGTTGCCGAAAAACTTTATTTTTATTATGATTTTAATGCTTTGGGTTTTTTATTATTATGAAGTAGTGTAATTTTCTGGTGAAAGTAGATTTTACTGGGACAAATTTAAATTTAAAAAAATATTTTGGTGTTTGGCTATATTCCTAACTTCCTTTTGCAAAATGCCACCCTACAACCCATTGCTGAAAAATGCGACGATGAATATAACAATAACATTTTATATTATTCTTCACTTTCACTTTTCAGCGCATATGCCTTCGAACGATTCATATGGAAAACTGGAGAATAATATCGAAAGAATCATCAAATTGACCATTAACATCAATAAAAGACAGTTCATCATCTTTCATTTCAACGAGTTAAACAAATTGCAAGCAAATTGAAATTGAATGTAGAAACCCCTTTTCCTCCATTAGAACAAGCAGAAGAGATAAAATATCTGGGCTTATTTGATCGCAACGTCGTGTTTAGAATTTTAATCCATAGACAATTTAAGTAGGTGTATGCAAATTATAGAAAGCGGATCGTGAAAATCTAGTTTACTCTTTTTCTACTTATACAAAAACAGTTGAAACTTTAAAAAAAACATTATTAATAAACAGTCTTTGAGTTTTATAATCTATAGTCGAATCTATTTTCCTTTGCATTGAATTAATTCCTTTAATCTCTTTGGAATTGAATTAATCAAATTTGTCTCATTTCCTTAATAACAATACTTTGGATTTGGAGCACATTTTCTTTTAAATCACCGAGATTAGTTGGTATCTCCTTTTCCACCGCAATATTTAAGATTTTCCACACATTTTCGATAGGAGATAAACCGGCTGAACTGGGTATACATTGGGGAGTAGGACCGTTGATACACCATAGGCAAAGTTTTGAAATTTCAAAAATTTTTGAGATTTTAATATTTTATGCTGATAATTTCTGAATCTATTTGAAATATAAATGGGCAACATTTGGTACTCCTAGCCCATTTTCCTTTAAAACGGTAGCCTGGATAGATGGTAGGTTACGAAAACCATTTAAAAAATAAAATCAGAAGTTATTGATCTTAAAATGCTTATTTATTTTTGATTTTTTGTGTGCATATACATAATTCTACGCTGAACAAGATGGCAAAAAAAATTTTTAATCTTTAAAATTAAAAAATTTATAGCGGTTTTTTTATTTCAAAAAAACGATACCGCATAGCAGCCTGTTATATCTCAAAACCTCCTGATCCGATTTAAAAAAAATGAGATATTCCGAATCCTCCTAACATTTTAACTCAAGTAGCTGTGTTTAGTCTCCTAACTGTTAAAATACTCTTCCAGAGCTTAAACAAAGAAGTGAACTCAATGTAAATTTACGGCCGTTTTCAACTTTCATTTTTTTAATCCAAAATTTCAGTAAATCAATAGGAACTGCTAATATCAAAGATATCAAGCAGCTCCAGCAATTCACTGCTTAGATTTAATTCTGGTTTCTTGATGGGCATAATTTCAGATTTCAGGCTTCCTAAATTTTAATTCTTAAAGGTATATAGCAAAGTTATTACCTTGCATCACAACTTCCCAATCGGGAGTATGTGATGCTATCATTTTATGGTTCCACTTTTTCGTTGAGCAGTTGTGACATATTTTGCAAAAGTAGAACTTTCTTCTACTTTTTTGCACATCTTTAACTGACAAAGCAGTTAATGTCGTCTATCATCCTCTGGAAGTCCATGAAGTTTCTTATACCGTGAAACATTTTCTGTCTTTTTGTTACAAAAAATTCAGACTCCAGCATGTCTGTACTGTTTTCTAAAGACATGATTACCTAAAATACATATCTAAAGACATATGCTGTATGCATTCCTCTGCTTCAGGTTCACTTTGAGAGGAACTCCACTTTATGAGTTCAAAAAAACACCAACAGGTTATCTCTCCATTGATATTTCATGTTTAGACTTTAATAATATCCCGAGGCTTACTAGTTGAGGGTGTTTCAAAATTTGTGTGTCTAAGTTTTTTATATATAATTTTAAATACATTACTGGTTAACTAAACATACTTGTTCGGAATTATGGCATTTGGATCAGACGATTCATCTTCACCGTATACTTCATTAGCAAGTTCAAATAAATCCTGGGAAACAGCCATATCTATAACATATTATTATGGGTAAGTTTAGTTTAGCAGCCATAATGTATTAGCATTAATTTAGATAATCACACATTTACTCTAATTAATCCAAATCACTACCATTGAAAATGTTATCCCTGAATGATTTTGCTTGCTTCATGAGTATTCAAGCATTTCAGAATTGATTCTGCCATAAAAACCCAAATCACTACTTGAGCTTTGAATGTTATCCCTGAAAGATCATTGCTTGCTTTATTAGTTTTCCTGCATTTCAGTATAGATTCTAGCCTAAACACCTAATCACTGAAGGCTATTAAGCTTTTAATGTTATCCCTGAAACAATAGCGTTCTTCATCACTATTTCCCTTCATCTCAACTTTAAATTTGGCCTAAAAAGGCACTGAATTCCACTGCAAAATACTGCTCCACTGCATGCAAGTAAGCTTTGAAAATGCTGTAGCATAATCCATCACTGAAGCTGCTGTTTTGATTAAAATTATAAATAGAGAGAAAACATTGTAACAATTTATGAGAGATATTCGTCGGAATTCTTATTTTGCTCTTAATTACGATTTGATTAATTAATAGAAATGTCGAGCTAAACGGTTCGTGCAGAGTAGTAGTCAGGATTCTATGACGGGGAGCGATTCAATGTTCTTCGCCCCTGATTCATGAATTGCATTTAAGTTAGGTGTACGGTTAATAGTTTTTCATCTCACGTTTAGCTGAGTATCAATCGCTTTCCATCACGCGCATTATTAGAATTCGGAAACGGCTAGTTAGCCAAATGTAGGATATATCTTAATCTCTTTTTAGATCTAAATTGTTGACTATAAAGTGACCAATAATGAGACCGTTTATTATATTAATTATCTTATTTAAATGTAGGTTAGGAGGCTGCTATGTATTTAATCAGTAATGTGAATACCAATAGTTTTCCGGTAATGGCAAAATATTAAAGATATTAAATTGTTAACGAAACAGCTAGTGACAAGTCAGGTTGCACGAAACTTATGTCAGTTTACTTATTAGAACTGAAATACAACATCACACAATACAAAGAGATTTTAAGTTGAGTTGTGTCTGATCATTAGTAAGTACCATCATAGATTAGGGTACACATAATAAGTTTTTTTTGAGATGAGTGCCGGGGATTCATCGAAGGATTTGGATTACTGGATTTGTTGCTGATAAGAAGGACCGCTTTGGGCGGATGCCCAACGAACAGAACACTGCGAAGAAACCTCACCTAAATAGTGATTGTTAACATATATGCTAATTAAAGTTAACAGAGTAATATTAGTAATTCATAAAGCAGTTGAGAACAAATAGATCCCTTCCCGCCGAATTAATAGAGAACCAAAGTATTATATTTGGGTAACTTGACATTGGGCCTGGTAGGAGATGCTATAAAATGCTATCCTTGTAATTAATTGCCTTATTCAGCACTGAATTCCACTGCAAAATACTGCTGCACTACAAGCAAATAAGCTATAAAATGCTGTTGCTGCAAGTAATTGCTTTCTTCATTGCTGCAACCTATTATTTGTGAATTTAATTTCGCTTAAGAATACTGCTGCACTATAAGCAATTAAGCTTAGAAGAAGCTATCCAAGAAAATAATTGATTTTTATTGCCAATATTGTTGAATATTTCAAAAAAAATTGAGATCCTACCTCTATATAACCAGCTTATTTCTCGAACGGAGAATTGAGATAATTCCCTAAAATCACGAAAATTTTACGCCAGCAAAAACGCAAATAAAAAATTTATTTTTTGAAAATTTCTAGTCACATTGAAGTGGCATTCTAGTCGTATTTTTCAGGTTTCAGTCAACAAAAAAAATTTTCCTGTCAAGAAAAATTTCTAGTCGTACTGAAAGTTCATTTTAGTCGTGTTTTTCAGGTTTAAGTCAACAGGAAAAATTTTCATTTCAAAAAAAATTTTTAGTCATACTGAAAAAGGGCATTCTAGTCGTGTTTGGCAGGTTTCAGTCAACGAGAAAAAAACATTATCATCTCAGTCAATAATGGTCGTATCGACTTCAATCCACTTCCAATCGTTTGGAAATTAAATTTTACGTCTAGAAAAGTCCTTTAAACCTGCCTCAAACATGGCCTACCATGTGATTTTTCATCAGTCACCCCATACATTTTTTAAGTGAAATTTTCTAAAATAATCGTTAANTTTAATTTCGCTTAAGAATACTGCTGCACTATAAGCAATTAAGCTTAGAAGAAGCTATCCAAGAAAATAATTGATTTTTATTGCCAATATTGTTGAATATTTCAAAAAAAATTGAGATCCTACCTCTATATAACCAGCTTATTTCTCGAACGGAGAATTGAGATAATTCCCTAAAATCACGAAAATTTTACGCCAGCAAAAACGCAAATAAAAAATTTATTTTTTGAAAATTTCTAGTCACATTGAAGTGGCATTCTAGTCGTATTTTTCAGGTTTCAGTCAACAAAAAAAATTTTCCTGTCAAGAAAAATTTCTAGTCGTACTGAAAGTTCATTTTAGTCGTGTTTTTCAGGTTTAAGTCAACAGGAAAAATTTTCATTTCAAAAAAAATTTTTAGTCATACTGAAAAAGGGCATTCTAGTCGTGTTTGGCAGGTTTCAGTCAACGAGAAAAAAACATTATCATCTCAGTCAATAATGGTCGTATCGACTTCAATCCACTTCCAATCGTTTGGAAATTAAATTTTACGTCTAGAAAAGTCCTTTAAACCTGCCTCAAACATGGCCTACCATGTGATTTTTCATCAGTCACCCCATACATTTTTTAAGTGAAATTTTCTAAAATAATCGTTAATATGTCAGCCAATATTGGCCGTATGGAAGTCGCACCTAGTTTATTCGATTGCAAATTTAAAATGACATCTACAAAAGTCCTTTAAACCTGTTTCAGACATGGCCTACTATGTTTTTATGTTGAATTTTCCTTTTGTAACCTACTATATATATATANAGAAGCACTGAAATATAGTCTAATATTTGGTGTGATAACCTTTGGCAGCTATGACAGCTGCAATTCGTCTTGGCATTGAATCGGCCAAATCCTCACAGTACTGTGTTCTGATATGTTCGGCCCATACAATTTTAATTTGAAGTGGGATTTAGCAAGGCAATCTTCTTCTTCATTATGACCCACGCGTTTTCAATAATATTCAAATCTGGAGAGTTGCCTGGCCAACCCTCGAGCAATTGGTAGTTGTTGTCTGCCAGCCATTTGGTTAGCCATTGCTTGGTGAGTTTGGAGGTGTGAGCTGGCGCCCCATCATGTTGAAAATGCGTACAGTAGCATCGGGGCATCCATAACGGAAACTTGTCCTCCAAAACCCTCAAGTAATTCGCAGTATTCATGGTTTCCCCTTTTTTTTAAAGAAAGAAATAAAATGTATTTTAATGATGACTTTTGTAATGTCTGTTGAAATTGTCTTTTCTCGTAAAGTTTTTATCACATAAACTGCAGCAAAATGGTTTATCGCCTGAGTGGGTTTTTTGATGTCTTGTTAGCAAATATTGGTGTTTAAAATGCCAACTCGCATTGATATCTTCTCATCTGATTATTTTTGTTGTTATAGTATTCATTCCAGTGCTTTTTGAGAATATGATCATCAATATCTTTAATATTAAAGAATGAAATATCGCAGAGGATGCATTCATATTTTCTTTCTTGTAATTGGTATTTTAAATATATTGCTTCCATCTTAGTTACTCGTTTGAATTTGTGGTTTAGTCAAAATGATTGCATTACACACAAACCGCCTCTGCCTTCTCCAGAAATCGAGCCCCAAACCATCACTGATGTTGAGTGTTTCACTGTTGGCGTAACATACCTTGCAGAATATCTCTCTCCGACGAGTCTTCGTATGTGAGAAGGCGCGCTCGAGAATTGCTTTATTGTGCTTTCATCGGAAAGCATCACTTTCCGCCACTGGTCGTTGTTCGAATGGCGATATCTCCTGCAGAAACTCAGACGGTCTTTAATGTTTTTCTTGCTGAGCATTGGTTTAGCTGCTGGAGGGTAGGCTTTCAACCCAAACTCGTTGTGAAGGTGCCGTTTTATTGTCGTCTTACTGACTTTAACATGTGGTGGTAGTTGCGATTGAATACTAGTCGATGTAATCGTTGGGGCAACTACGGCGAGTCGCCTAATCATTGCGTCAGTTCTAGGGGTTGTGCATCGCGTCCTTCCATCTCGCTTCCTTGCACCAAATTTGCCAGTATCACGATGACGCTTGAGTGCACGATCTGCGTCAGCCCCTCTTGCCGTAGAGCCACCATTTGGCCCACAATATGGGACGAAATTTCGCTTTTCTTGCTTATTGTACATAAACATAAATGATGCGCAGTATCACGTAGGCGAGTATTTATACACATAAAATGTAGGTGTTCTCATTGGTTAACGTGGGACAATCACGTAATGCAAACGTGATTGTGTATATGTGCAATTGCGTTCGTGTGTATGCACGTTTGTGAAATATTAATCATTATGCTATACTTTTGGGCGCATATATATATAT
>CABFPE010000598.1:438105-453280 GCA_900660155.1 Hofstenia miamia
AAAGTTTAAGAATGCTAACATGGTTTAATTGTCTATTTAAAAGTTTTTTACGTTGTTGTTTTATTAATAATGCTTCAGTGATCTTGGTATGTTTGTTCTTTGTTAATATTTTAAAATGATCTTTTGTTGCTTGGTGATGATGTAAGTAAATTTCTGATGTTAGGTGGCCTCTTAAGTGTTCTTTAATTCTAATTTCCAATTGTCTTCTTTTCTCCCCGATGTATGAGGCATTACACTCATCACAAGAATATTTATAAACAATAGAGGAAGACAAGAGTATTGGGATCAGATCTTTGTTTGAGAAAAAGTTTGAGGTCCTAGTTGTTGTAAATGTCGGAATTATCTTAGTTTCATATATCTTTAATTTTTTATTGATTCTTTTAAGTTGGTGTTCGATATATGATTGTCGTTCTTTAATATAAGGTAAATTCCAATAATTTATAAACAAACTAATAGTATGGCAATGGGTTCACCCTTAGGATCCACTATGGCTGCATTTTGTCTCGATATCATTGAATCAAAATTTGAAAGCCTAAAATCTAATTTGGTTCCTTCATTTTATTGTAGATACGTTGATGATATTTTTTGTATATTCAACAACAATGATGAACTCCATGAATTTCAAAATTTTATGAACAGTCATTTATCCTCCATCAAATTTACATCCGAAATAGAACAAAGTAATACATTAATATTTCTAGACTCAGAATTACTAAGAACAAAAGACATGAAATTGGCAAAGGTGACATCAGAGGTAGTAAATGTGTTCAAGTTAAAGAAGTTTTTTTACCATACTTACATAATATTCGGCAAGTTCTTGTCTAAGCTTCTACGAGAACTTTGAGAAAACCACCACTACTGTTATTTTAGTGGAAATTTCCATTTAAGCCATTACCAATTACTCTGTTTGGGATTGTTGTTTTTTATTTTTAATGTTTATTATTGAAATATGTAAGTTTTGTATTTTATATGGGTTGCTTAACATATTTTTTAGGAGTTTATCTAAATTTTCCAGATGTGCCAAAGGAGTTCAGGGGCCTTGCTGTGCGCATTGAAGATGACGTTCTGGTGACCGAAACTGGATGCGAAGTTTTGACGAATTGTCCAAAAGAAATTTCCGAACTGGAAAATATTTGTAATAAATAGTTTGAATGTAGTATTCAAAAATGCATATAAACTAAATTTAAATTTCAGTGCAAAAGTCACTCCCAATATTTTTCTTACAATGTAACAATTAAAACTGTCGGACACATAAAAATTTTATTGGATAAACATACTAGTGCTAGATCTGGTCGGTTAATCCAGTCAGGTTGAGACTCATTAAACAAGTCCTTTCCAGTCTGTTTAAATCCGGTTATGTTATGAGATCTGGTTAATCAGTTTAAAATCCAGTTAAATAATTTTATTTTTTATTTTCAAAATAGTGATTACAATTGTAGTTGTATTAATTAATCGAAATTGTGCATTGTAAAAAATATCAATTTGTGGGAAAATGATGCATCAATTCCAACATGTTTAAATTCGCCTTGTTGTTGCTATGTAAACTAAATTTCAATTGATTCATTTTTATCAACACCATTTTGGGTAACTACATTAACTTTTGAATGACTATAGTATTATAGTTATTCTCATAAATGCTTGCTTTACGAAAATAGCATCTTGGCGATAGCCTATCTTACAATACATGGCGATTCGATAATATTTACCATGAAAATGGGTGTGTATTTTGGAGGATTTACACATTCTATTTTTTAATATTCTTTATCGATCAAATTAAGAGTTTTCCAAATTACGCACTGAGAATGTTGCATGACGAACTTCAAATTCAAAGTGGACATAGGTAAGATAGCCTTTTAACAAACGAGAAATCTGTGGCAAAATTGCTAAGAATTTAAAATTAGAATATATATATATATATATATATATAACTGTTATCAACTTAGTTCTTTCATGTTTTTTTCGAGTTCTTATAAGATTTCTAAAAGCGTTATTAAATTTAGAAAATTTTTAATTGGGTTTTTTGAATCATAACATTGGAACTGTTCACTTTAAAATAAGATGAAAATACTGACGATTGCCATTAAATATTAATTTTCTCTATAATTTAAGTTGAATAATATTAAACCTTCAGAATACAATGTAATTCATTAGTTGAATATAGAATTGATTTTGGATTTTGAAAACAAAGTTACCAAACTATATACTACAATGGAATTTTTTCTAGTTATATGACATTCAAATTCTTACAAAAAACTTGAAAAAATTTTAAAGTTTAATTTGATAATAGTTGCGTGTATAAGTAATTGCATTACACAAATTTTAAACAATTGTTTGCATTATGTTTATAATATATGTAATTAAATTGAAAAACTATTTTTTTGCAAATAGTGTCCCAGTTTCCGTTTAGACTTCGTGCAAACTGAAGCTTTTTATGTTCTAAATGAAGGTTCTATTAATTTCTATTATTCATTGTTTGACGCCATACATTATATATTAATAGTTGTTGTTACATTTATTGTGATAATGTTCATTTCTATGGTTACGATTCAAAAATGGAATTTTTCTTTTGAAAACTTTATAAGATTGAATACTTTAAATGGTTAATTTTGTGATTTGGAAAAGCTTCTTTGATCAGCCTGAGAAGAATATTGTGCATGCTCAATTTCAATCCCTCCGCGAATTGCTACTAATTTTGACATGTTACTTGATCCATTTTCTTGCATGTTACCACTATTTAGCATCGCTATTCAGACAAAGATTGCATGTCACTTCTCTGCATTGTCATAGAAATTCATAAGAGAGGGAACGTGTGACACCTGCATTAAGAGCAATTTTCATAAAGCATGTTGGGACGCCCAGCATTAAAACATAAAAACTCTCAATTTCATTAAAGACAAATTTATTTGTATTTCCTCTTTATAAAAAACAGCTATTTTAATTTGCAAAATAGATTTAACTGGCTATCTATTTCATTTAATGAGAGCTCTGAGTAGTAAGAGATGGGCTAGACCCTGTTTCAATAGGACACCTTACCTATGGCTATTTCCCATGCAGGAATATACACTCTTTATTGGAGGCCATCTATTGAGTAAATGTTTTGGCAAATTAATTTATAGCCAATGTTTTTCCCTTTGAATTCTAAGATTTGGGCAAACTGATGAATTTGATGAGAAATATCTTTTATTGTCTAATGGAGATAAAGGCAACTTCTCTGTATTAATTGAACTTGCTTTTTTTATTTCGCAATGTATAATTGTTGGAAGCACCAACACTGTTTGCTTCTAAACAATTGTTATAATGTGTCGTTTTTAGGAGCTTAATTAACTTTAATAAGAACATGCAAGATATATTTCGACTTACCAAGTCATCGTCAGTTTTATAAATTATTCCCTCTAAATTTACTAGATTTTACAATAATAATTATAATTTCTTAAATTTTAAAAAGTTGCAAATTTAATTTATAAATATAGTCTTCTTTTGTGTTTAAACTTGGTTGCAAGGATTTTATAAAAATACTTTCAATAATCTTTAAATTACTTGATCTTGACGTCTGATGTAATATTTTTCTTTCAAAAATTTGCCAATTTTTAAAATTTAAGAAATTATAATTATTATTGTAAAATCTAGTAAATTCAGAGGGAATAATTTGTAAAACTGACGATGACTTGGTAAGTCGAAATATATCTTGCATGTTCTTATTAAAGTTAATTGTTATAATCTTCAATTGTTAATTTTTCTTTTTCCGCTTTTGTTATTCATTTTAAAGTGATTTTGTTTGTATCATTAATTTTATATGAGTGCATTTTTCTGCATAGGACAATAAATTCATCTAAATAAATACTTTGAGGCGTTTCAATTCTGAAATATCCAGGAATTTTTGTATATCATTCATTAAATAATTCTTATCAAAATTACTGAAATCAAATAATGAATTATCATTATTAAGTATTTTCAAAATGAAACTATCAATGTACATGTAGCTCAGATCTATATCATTTTCACAAAAAATTGTTACAAGACATCATATGTTTCATACATTAACAATTTGGAAAGTTCTAATACTCTAAATCAAACATATATTGGTTTATCAAATTATATTTTAGTTTAATGGTAATGATAAAACAGAAAATCATCAAAATCACATTGATTTATCCTAATACTTTATTCCTTAATTATTTTTTCTGTAGTTTCAGTTTTTTGAGCATTTTTACATTAATCCATCCTCTAGTGTTTTCACAAGTTTTTCCAAAGAAAGCATTATTTAAAATTTTATAAAAATCTTTTTTTTGCTTTTGCCCTCATATTGGTGTTACGATCAATATATTCTTCCAACACATTATTTTGTGTAAATGAAATTGCTCTATGCATTTTAGAAATTTTCATGCCCACTTGTAAATGAAATTTATATAATCAATAACTTCAAAAATATATTTTTATCATATTGATCACAAATAAATTTTGTTGTTTAGAATGAAATTAACTTAATTGTCAAGAGCAATTCTATTTTGATATTCATTATATTCAAAAGGCCCTAACTTTCTTTTAACTGGACAAAATGGAAAGTTTCTGTTTTGTGTTTCAATTTCTTAGGATTAGCAAATTACAATCTAAAAAATTCCAATAGAACTGGTAGCAGACATTCCAATAATTTTTTAATTATGTCTTGTTTGATTTTGGCAAACTCATTATTTACTTCTAGGAACTTAAAAACAAGAAATGTTTTGTTTCATTGCATATCCACACAAATTATTTACGTCAATACATATAATTTTATTTTTATCTGTTGATTTAATATATCTATCTCATTACAGAACTAATTCTTCCCCAAATATTTTGTTCAATTGAAAGTAGAAGATCAGGTTCTTTCAAATAATTCAGTGCAACATTTGTGAATTTTAATCCACATTGCCATGTTAATCCAGGTAATGAGTATGCCTAACACAGATTTAATCCATATTTTTCTTTAGCAAGTTTAGTAAAATTTTCAAATACATCTGCTATTAAAAAAAATCAATTTTTAAATACAAAATCATCAATTACTTTCCTGATTTAACATACTTTTAAGTTACTTTATTAGTTATTCTATTTCCTCTTTATTTGGAGTTTCTTGAGTTAGAGTTAAAAAGTGATCTTTATTGTTTGGAAGTTTTTCATAAGATTCAGGAGTGTCAAAAAATTCATATGGATAAGCTAATTTAGATTGTACAATTTCACACCCACCAAAATATTTATATAGAATGGGTTTTTCCTCAAGATTATTTGCCAACTTACTTAATGATGATGCAAGAAGTTGGTATGAATCTAGAAATCTTATACAACCAAACAATGTATTTTTCTTCTGTTTTGCATAAGGATTTTACTACCAACTTTTCCTTATATTTTAAAATTCATTGAAAAATAAACGTGAATCATATTATGAATAGTATGGAAATACAAAGGTACTAAAGATATTCTCCTATTTTGAGCCATTTGATATTTACCTGTTAAATAATGATCTCTTGTTAGTAGTAGAATATAAGCAGGAGGATCCACAAAATGACATTTCAACATTGACTGACTCATGAATATTTGCAAGGTTTTATCATCCTATGTAGTGGTGATGTAATTACTAACTCGTTCTTTAATCACTTACTTTAGATATTTATAGAGGTCAATGTAATGATTGCATCTATTTCTGCTAATATACATGAAATTGTTAGCTGACTAATTGAGCCCCTATATTGTGTTTGTTGACTAATGGGGAAGTTGAATTACATTTTGCAAATAAATAATTTTCTTATCCATAAAAAATCTACATTTTCTAATGATTTATCTATATAATCACTACAATTTTATTTGTTTTCACTAATACAATTTTTATCAAACAATTACAGGTGTATGAAATACAAAACTTCATGATAAAAACAAACCTGTTTTCTGAAAAATAAAACATGCTTAATTGAAAAAAGTTCATTTTCTAAAAATTATACATGTGATGCTATTAGTAGGACTTGTACATATACATGCTTTCTTAATACACTATTATATTAGTTTTACATAGTTGTATGCTTCACACATCTCTTTTCTTTTGCATTTCAACTGGTTTATATGATTTTTGGCCTTTAAGCATTGTAGACTGTTACATTTTTCTCAACTTTCACATCTTTAAGTTTATTTGGTTTATGGCTTTGTGCATGTATATATACATTTACATGATTTCATTGATTGTAATTTCATTTGGTATGTAATTTATGTGTGAATGCATTCTCCACTTTATTTCCCTCATATTATAGTTTCCATACAATTGAGAACATGATATCCAAATGATTCACCACATTGACTGGTCTATCCAAAATTACTCATACTCCCCTGTCAACTTCACCTTCTAAATGTAGAAATGTCTTTAAATGGGTAAACAAAGATAGTAAATTTTATATTTTTCATAAGCTAAAAATACAGTTACATGATATTTAGAAGGCAGGTCACTAAGAATTTTGAGAAAAAACATTATGCATAAACTCACAGTGTAAATTCATTTAAAGCAGAAATGTCAAAAACATGCTTGTTTCAATGTAAAATACTATAATATACATAGGCATTGAAAAGAAAAGATGGGAAGCATGCTACAATTAATTGCTAAAAAATTTGCAAGACAAAACAAATAATGTTCAGGAACAAAGTGGAAATAAATGCATATAATGTCTTTTCCCTTAGTTAAAAAAATAGAAATTTGAACACATTAAAACAAGATACTTATGCTAGAAATTAATGCGTATAATTTCATTTCAGTTAATTGTTAGCTAAAAAATAGAAATGTAAATATGTTGTACATTAAAGATTTGGTTAAAATAAAAGTGTAAGGGAACAAAAAATATTAAACTATAGTAAATTATTACAAAATAAATGCCAAGTTGCTAAGTATTTTGCGAAAACTATGAATTAATAATTTATTGGTTAATATGAACACAATGCCTCATAAAATTGCTTAATAATGGTATAAACTATTACTTGTAAAGTTAATACATATTCAGTTAATAATATCATCCATACATTTAGAGTGAGATTAAATACTGCTTAAAAATATGACTTTTAATAAGTATTACAAGTTTGTACAAGTGAGGAAAGCAAAAACATTGAATTTAATCAAATGAATACTAATGTTTGTATGTGTAGATGTATTTAAGATCAAAACCAATAATATATGCTATAACATCAATTATTGATTGAAAATAGAAAACTTAAGTTTTCAGTGAATAAATTCCCCCCAAGTATTGTTATGCAAATCTGAGTGTTGAATATAAACTAGAATTTAGATGCACATTCTGTAAAAATACAACAATAAGAGTACATATATGATCAAAGCACTGTGATATTAAAGCACCAATTTCATTGCAAAATCTAAGCACAGCTAGATTGACTGAGCTTTCATTTGAATTTACCAGAATAATAATGAATTTGCAGGTCTCTTGCTGCTTTTTTCTGTTGTCTTTGGTAAATATCCACATGCTCTCCCTTTAAATAACCTCAGATTTTTGAATATGTTTGGTATAAACAGTTTTTGTCATCATTGTTAATAATCAAAAGAATGATTACAGTTAAAATTAGCATACATTCATTGGAGAGCTTTAATGGTTAAACAAATCAAAATTGTATGCTGTTACTGATATATTGAAGCATCAAAGAATGAAAGATGAAAGTGTATCTATCCTCTAAAGGCATTTTTAACTTGTAAATTGTGTCTTGTAATGTGTTTTATTTCCCAATACACCATGCACACATTTTTTTATAAGTTTCAAAAGTCAATAATTATAAAATTATATATTTTAATCATATTTGTATTTTTCTTGAAGCAAATATGTCCCCATGTTTTAAAATATTGTTCAATTTTCATACAAACCAACAAATTTTTTAATGATATTCAGAAAATTCAGAAAGCATGCTAATTGTTATAGTCTTTACTATATGTTTGGGTAAACTATATGTATATGTGATTATCTTATTTCTTTGAATATTTTGATACACTATAAACTTCAATTGGATTAAGTGCAACCACTCATTAATAATGAAAACTATCATAATAGAATTTCAGTACACATTCAATAATGTAGAATCATGTCAATCCGCGAGTAGCATGTTACTTATAGAAAACCTATTACTTTTCTTAGATTAGACGTAAAGCAGAGTTGACATTTTTCCAATTCTCTCCTTTGTAATAAGTGTTCGGTTTATTAACTTAATTTAATATACAAGAGCCTTTTTAGCTCCAACTTACTCCAACTTATTTAGATAAAGTAGAGATAATGGAAGACAGGATCGACACTCAAAGGTAGGCATGCATATCCAGGAACACATGCGCCAGCTGCATCTTACCAATGGAGCCACTACTGTGAGGTAGAAACCAATGAAGGAATGGTTATGTGAATAGCGAACTCAGTGTGATGGGATTTGCAACTACTTGAGAATTTAGTGCATTGATTGTTTTTGTTATTATGAATTAGTGTAATCAACGAAGTAATGCAACCGAGCTGCTGAATTAGCTTATTATGAAGCCTTACATATAATAACCCTACATGTATAGAAATAAATAATAGCCCTCAATACATGTAAACAATCAATGCCGCCTGCAGAAAAATATAACTAGAAGTCGGCCTGAGGTCTACTGTACAAAACAATGAGCAACTTGTTGTGACTATTAAATAAACTATATGTAATAGAATATAAAAATACAATCTAAATAACCATCTAAATGTAACTGCTATTAAATCATCAATCATCATGTAGCATAATGAATGTAATAAATAACTGAAGTTCATCAATGAGAGAGTTAACATGTAAGGCCTACTGGCTGCACTAATAATATCAGACAAGCAATGACAAGTAGGAAAGCTATAACGGTAAAAAACTCCTATACCTATCCGTAACCTAAGAGCACACAAGGTAACTACAGCTATTAGGAGGGTGCTCCAGCATACCTTTAACTGGATGTGGGAACCACCATACAATTACCCTAGCTTGTAAACATTTAGCTTTCCATCAGAATATAAAATAACCTGACAAGAGAAGATAAATCCAAAGTAGATTTGCTCATCATTAATTACATCATGTTCATTATATTTATAGCACTTGGTAATAAACAACTAAATACTCGACTAGTACCTGTTAATTGTTCTTGTTTACGGTTTTTCCCTTGTTTAATATTTCTGCTAAGATTACGCAACGTCATCATTAATTTGACTATGCTGTTTGACCATCTTTCGTTTTGTCAAAATACTGTTGAGCATAATTTTAAATATAATTGCACAAAACATTTACAAAATGAAATAATCAATCCTATCATGTTTTTACATTTTAATCACTATAATCATTATCAAATATTTTTAGTCTTTGTTTCTTTCATCCTTTCCTCTCATCTTGACCACACATGATAGTTTTGATGGATTATGTCACAATAAGGATGCTAGTATATATAGCAAATTCTCTAACATGTACCTAAAATTATTCATAATTTATTAAATTGATTGCATCTATTAGCCCATTAACAACTAATAATGAAATATTAGGATGTCAACTAAGCAATATGAGTCTGATTGTGGTAACCAGGGAAACTGGTAGAGACAAATACCAAAAGTTTCCTTGGTTACCCCCATATATATATTATAATATTATAATATCACTAACTGTATATATCTATTGTTCATTTGCAGTGTTATTTGATTTATTTTTGATTTGCTTTGATTTAATTTGTAACTTTTCTAATTTTTAGAATAATCATTTGAAATAGTGCAGTATTTGATTGTCCCCTCAATTTAAATTCATATTGCCTTAATTAAAGTTTTAAATGCAATAAAATAAATTTGGTTTAGCTTTGTGCTAGTGTTATTCTCTCTCACTTGTGGTTTTAAGTATTTTTATCTTTGTGCTAATAATTAGATAGGCTCTGATGATAATTTGGTATTCATGTTGAAACAAGTCCAAATAATAGCTTCTTTATTCAGTCATCCTGAATTGTGGTCACATCAAGTACAAGTATATGGCTAGTTCATAAAATTTGCTTTTTCCTCTTTCATTTGAACAAAGCACAACATTTTACACTGGTTAAACCATGCATTTTGGCCTGCACAAATGCCAAATGCATGGTAACTACATGCTATCTGTATTATTTATTATCTAAATGTAGATCTAAGATAATAAACTTTATTGAGATAGATAATACAAAGTGAAACACATAAGGTAGTACCATTTATTCTGCATAGGAATCACTAAGCTCATAATGGATCTTCAGCAGGATGCTCTGTGGAATCTGTGAACAACTCTTCTTGTTACCTAATTACTGATAATTAGTTCTGTAGAATCAGATCAATTAGGCCTATACTGTATCTATTATGGAGACCTTTTTTATGAAGTCAGAATTTGGGATATATGATCTACCCCTAATTAATCTTGCAATTCTACATGGTGACCCTGACATGATCTTGAACCCATGGGAATTACTTTTGTCTCTGGTTGCTGGTTTTTATTGTCAGTCAAACTGTTGCCTTTTTAGCTGGTAATTTTAACATGTTTCTATTCATTGTGGTTCCTTTTATTCTACTAGGGGTGTGGGAGGATCACATCTAAATCAGGGGTTCAATATTAATATAAATAACCTAAAAGGGGAATATATGGATAAGTTATCTAAATAAGTTACAATTTTTTCCATTGTTTTCTTTCCTGCAAAGCCAATTGTTTGATCACAAGAAGATCCCTCCATCACGGACATTCTGGGTGTCTCCTCTAGTGGTCTATCTTCAACAGCTTGGATCTGCAGTCATTTTTCCTCACCAGGCCCAGATAGTAGTCTCTATAATGCTGCTGAGGACTGTGAGCTTTGGTTCATACTGGCATGAAATATATAAGTTAAGTGAAAGAAAATTAATTTTAAAAACTTGCTAATTGTCTATTTCTTTCATATAGGTAAAGAGCAACAAAAGGATGCAATGGAGCAAATTGAAATCACATATCACATGACCAAGGTTGAGGGCATCCAATTAGTGCTGATCTGAAGAGAAGAGTGGGAGAAATCAACATCAGACAAAATAGAGATGTTGAATTTTAGAATGGAAAACTTTCTAATGATTCACAAAAGCAAGTACAGGACCATAAATGTCTACACCCTCAACCTGTCTGTAACAGCTCATATGCATTTATTTGATATTGTGTAGAAAAATCCCAATGTACCACATGATTGTAGACAACTGCTTAATACTTAACACCACAGTACAAGCACAGACTCTGGAGTAGCTGAACCCTGAAACTAAAATTATGAGTGTCACCAACCTTTACATGAGCTTTGCCTTCTCCCAGAGTAGGTAACTACTGGAAGGGAAATCTGAGGTGGCACCCATCTGAAAAGAAAATTTCATTTCAAGGGGGAATTACTGTACATTGACATTGCTAGCCCATCATTATGTTACCATCATTCTATGGAAAGAGTGTTAACTAAGATAAGGTGGGCATTTGAAGTGAATAAAAACTTCTATGATAAACTATTCACAGAAGATTGCACACCAGACATATATATGAGAGGAGCCATATGGTTACTGGCAATCTTCCTAATGAAGACCCCCCCATTAAAACTGCCCATTAACCAAAAAGAAAGAAAGGATGACAGCTTAGAGCTGAATGAAATTGCAATTTGCTCCTGTCATGCAAGGCAAATAACTAGCTTCTGCATCACATCTGCATTAGTATCTCACCTGACAAAAATATGAAAGTAATAATTGATTTGAAAAGTTTTATGCATGACTAGTTGAAGTCCAAAACACTCTTGGAAAAATTTGTCACTCTGATATCAATATATTTACTGACACTTTGAAAAAATATATGTAGGGCACAATCTGCAAAACCAAGTTCACCTACTTCCCCTCTGTTTTCAGGCAATTGTATACACACCTGCTGATCAAACAAGGTGCAGGCTCCACCAGAACTTTTTGTAATATGGTCAAACAGTGACCTGCTGACAAAGAACAACATTTTATTCAATCTTGAAGAATATGATTACCCCATGTGTTCCTACAACCAGATTGTAGATAACACAGCATGAGACACAACAGCTCAATAAAAATACCAACATCACAGTTGTCAAACAGATTATTAAGACACCAGAAAAGTTCTTCAGAGAGGAGGAGTTAATTGCAATTCAGATACCTGTGAGACAAGCACTTAATGTTGAATGTACAACTGTTAAGATCCCCATCAATAGGAAACAGGCAGAGACTCTGAAAGATTGTGGGTTAGGCAATAATTTCTGGAACTGGGTAGAAAGCAGTTTTATAAACTACCCCACTACAATAGGGACAGCCATGCTAGGAAAGAGCTCCCTTTGATAAATTAGAGTGAAACATACAGACAACCACTTACTATGTATACCACCCCAGCTTGAAATCACTACTGCTCCTACCAGCATGGAGGGTAAGGAAGAAGACAGTCATCCCTGTCAACACAACCATGGGTAAAAACAACTGTCAGCAATGCTGCAACAGCTAGATCTTACAACAAAACAGAAGAATATCAGATAGCCAGCAGAAAACTAATTGACAGCAAAAATGCCAAAAGGGTCTTCATCAACAGGAAGATATGCCTTTGCACTTATAAACATGACCAAGAGAGGAAGTAATAACCATGTTACAAGCAGACATCTCAGATCTGGAGCTAATGACTAGGGACCAGCTCACACACTACACATCCCTGTTATTGAACAAGTCACGTGACAACTCAATACCCATCTTCACCCACTTCTACCCCAACAAAGGAAGAAGATGCCAACACCATTGATGCTGATGCCACCATGATCCTAATTGTCTCCAAAGGGTTACAACTCTATGAGCGATTTTATGACACATTTACTAGATGTTACAACAGCATATAACCCTGTTGCATAATCAATAAAGGGTGGTTGAAAGTGTCCATGCTAAAGTGCAAATGAGAGGAAGTCACCCTCAGGGAAGCCATCATACAAATCATGAAAAGGAATCAGTATGCCACCATTAAGAATTGTGATGAAGAATAAGCTGCAGAGATGTTTGAGTAAGCTTAAAAGTTGCTCTTAGGGCTGCTGCTAAAACTACTACTCAAAGTTGAATGTACATAAGGGTGAGTGTAATATCACTTGGAGAACAATCATGGTCTCTATATTTAATTGATTGCATCTATTAAACTAGTAACAATTAATAGTGAAAGTTTAGGATCTCAACTAAACAGGACTACAATTGTGAAAACCAGGTAAACCAATAGAGACTAATATTGAAAGCTTCCTTGGTTACCCCAATATACATTATAATAACATTATAATAATATCACCTAGTATTTATATTTATTTATTTGTAAGGACATTTGATATATTTTGATTTACTTTGATTTAATTTGTAACTTTTCTAATTTCGAGAATAAACATTTGACATAGTGCAGTATTTGATTGTCCCCGTGATTCAAATTTGCGTTGCTTAAATTAAACTTTGAAATTAATGAGGGAATTACGTGTAAACAAATTGCAGGTAATCATGTTGTTTTATATATAAACATAGGGCCACCTGTAATTCATTCAGAATCAATTTGATTTAGCTTTGTGCGGGATTTATTCTCTCACTTGCAGTTTTAAGTATTTGACACCAAATAGTAAAACGGATTACCACATTCCTGGTCCCCTCAAGTGGATTAGGGTCCATGAACAAACGGTGATAATGAAAAACGAAAATAAATATCCCACTGAATAGAAGATGTTTAGACGAAAAGCTGATAATGTGTTTTAGCATGGTGACAATATAAATGTAAGCAGAAGCACTTTAATAATTAATTGAATAGATTCATCATGTTAAAAAATATAATCATGCAACGTGTGGATGATTGCAGATTAGAACCCTACCATGTCTATTGGAATACGTCTTAGGTTCAATTAATATGCATAGGCATTGAACAAACTGGATCAAGCGATTTAAATGAATGTGATTAAATTTCAACATTGTTCAATATTGTTATTAACATACCGCACAAATATGAAATACTGCACAACAAAAAAACCATAAGAATATTATTAGTTTCCATACATTTCTACTACTACAATATCTTGGAATTGATCTACTAGTCTACAATTGAACACCTAATTTACAAATACAATGAGGTATAAATAAATAAATTGTATTTAACAGACCGATTGCTTGTCAGAGGATTCTAATTTGATAATATAAATATTGTTTTTCATGCTCAGCCTAAGTCACGTACACCATAGATTACAATCAAGTGTTAGTTGCTCAGAAACAGGGGTTTCATAAATATACTTTATTTCACTCAATGTCAACAGGCTAAAAAATACAATGCATGTAGCATAAATATTAAAAATAATGGTTCTTCAAAAGTATATTTTTCATTTCCTATTAGTATGACTCTTCATATTCAACGTCCGTGGATTACATTTTCTCTAATGCGGAACGAAAAATTAAATGAGGACAGGACCTATGTTAACCTTTTTTCAATTGGATTTAATTAAGTTATATAAAATATGATACAAAATAATAACGAAAATACCTTTTTTTATTATTACAGCAAGGTCGGCTCACAAACTGCTTGAGAAATTTAAGGTTAGATAGCTATTGTCACTATGTAAAAGAATAATTTTGTCACTGATGAAAACCTAGATATTTAATTGCTAAGCAGAAAGCAGCATCCTCAATTGATTGATTGATGTTGCGAGTGTTGTCATCAAGTCCAACATTTTCTGAGCAGCTCAGAAATTTCACTAGTCATTGCAAAAGATCACTTTGTTTTTCGAGATTTGACCTAAACTAACATATAAGATACACAATATATTTGAAATTTAACCTGTATAGCGCTTAATTTCTGAATTCTTTCCTTCCAACAGATTATTTGTTGTTGGAATGCTCACATTTGTTGGGGCAGACTGATGCAAATTTCATCTCTCAGGATTGTTAACACACCTTTTACTAAAACGAATATTGCTTACATAATATATAAATTACCGAAAATAGTCAATTAACAGCCTATGGTCTTTGTATATCTCGAATAACAAGATCCGTTTATGTGGGCATAGCCTCAAAATGTTGACGTCATTCTCAAAATTACTTTATTTACGCTGGCAGTTTTTTTCTAATATTCACAATGTGCGGATAGCACATCAACAGTGTGGATTGGGGGGGGGGGGGGA
>CABFPE010000598.1:453348-484313 GCA_900660155.1 Hofstenia miamia
GGGGGGGGGGGGAACTGTTCGATCAACTGATGTTATGGCATCGACATCATCGGCCATTATGTGTTGTAGTGCCATTACATTCCCAGCCAACTAAATACATTAGATATAATCTTAAAAATGGACGACTGAAATAAAAACAAGTTGCTTAACCATTCTCAAACCATAAGTCCATTACTCAACAGTTTCTCCAATTGAGAAAATAAAGAGGGCACACAAATAATATTTTCTCTTTGCAACATCGTGGCCATATGTAAATTACACGTAAAATTTATAGCTTGATTGTTACAGATGGATAGTTTGTCACCTAGAACTTCCCTAGTTAATAAAAGATGTGTTTCTTCCCCTTCCACTCCAATTTTAAATAGTAATTCACTGTCTCATCCATTTTCTTCTGTCAGAAAATCAGTTACCTCTTCGATGATAATTAGTTTTTCAAAGGATTAAGGATAACTTTCTTAATCTATATTATAAAACATGCAATTACCACTAGGTTTTGCTGTGAAATTTTAGCCTGTATATATCGTTGGTTAACTTTTTACAGGTTATGTCAAATCCGGCTTTTACAAGTTTACTTCTCAGTATGAGTGGCAGATCATTTAGTGATTCCTTCAAAATATTATCATATTCTACATTCGTATTTCTGTTTGCGTCATAATTGTGTGGATTAATTTCCTATTAAACAAAATTAACAAGTCAGTTCAACTTTAATTTGTCTTTCATCGTCATTAACGTAGATAGATGTCAATGCTGAGCACTTATATTTTGCGCAGTGTGAACATTGATATGTCGTTCTCATCCAGCTATTTCTTAGAACAGTTTCCTTAATGCGTACACTCATTTCATCATTCCAATCTTGAAAAATATTACCAAACAGATATGTGATATCTGTTTCAGGAGAATCCTTAAACGTTGATTTGCTTTGACAGGCCTTCTCGAAGACTTCCCATGGATATGATGTTAAATTCTTTATACTACTTCAGATTTACGCCACGGTATTCTTTAGCATTATTAGACCCAATTGCAATGACAAAGACGGAAATTAGACAATTTTGTAAACAAGTAGTGAAAACCTGTTAGCAGTTAAGATTAACCTACCAAATGTTAAACAACGCGTCATGTTTAATCTTCATTTCAAAATTGAGAGCTCTAAAGAACGTGGGGAAATGATTCAGGATTTCTAAGCATCTTAAGCCAATCCAAACCAAATTGCTACTATTAAAATTTGACCCAGGTTTTATTGAGTATTAATGTGTTCGACCCATTCCAACTGCAATTTCACTACTTCTACAAGATTTTCTTCACGTTCCATTTGACACATTAATAACTGCATTAGTAAGTGGAAATATTAATATTAAAGTGTTAAAAAGATAATATTTTATACTGAAATTAAAAATTTTTAGCAAAAACAAACAACTTTCCTGAATATTGTCCTTCAATAGCACAATAAAGACCTGTTATATTGTAAATAATTTAACCCAAATCATTTATACATCAACGGGTTAAATAATATCCGAGTCGTATGGGACACCGGGTCAGTAAAAATATGAAGCATAAACCAATATTTCTTGCCAAGAATGAAGTGCCATTGTTGGAAAATATGGAGGCGTTATCATACGTTTTTTTAAAACATGTACATTATTTAATATCTTATGTATGAATCACAAATCTTTTCATGAATTAAGTTTATCAAGCTCTTTAAAAATTCCAACCAAAATAAATAAAAACAATAAACACCTTTTTTATTATTAGTATCACTAATCCTCTTTCAGATTTTCAATCTTATAGAATGAATTATTGATATAAAATGTGCGAATAACAGTAAACACTAAGAAAATACATCAAACACATTTATTGAACAATGAAACATTGGGAATAGATAATAAATAATGCACAATTCAATTATTTTTGTAACTCCCATTTTATTAAATATCAATATGTAAACATTGTTGTAAAAAAATTTTTATACATCCGTGTGTAGAATTAGCACTTGTACTTTAACATAAACTTGCTCTATATCCCTTTTTATAAATTGCAACAATAGAGGGATACAATGTAAAAAAGCAATTCAGTACAAGAGCATCAATATCCTGAGTTTTTTAGTACCTGAAATTAGAAATTTATTGGAAACAATGAGTGTTTGTCAACCAATATGTTTGATTGAAGTAAAAATTTAACAGTGCTATATGGATTATAAATCAGATGGTGCAACGCATTTTCATGAGATCAGTTTCTCTGTGAGTGCGGTCACCCACCCCTAGATGTTAAATGGCACAGGATAAGTGTACGTGTACAAACGCAAAGCACTACTGGTTTTCCACCACTTACTGAATTTCTAAACTTTCCTAGTAATAAATATACTAGTGTTTTCATAATATTGAAATTGCGTCACGTTTTTTAGAACAAAATGCTGATACGAGTCTAGTTCATTAAATAATTGGGTGGGGTCTAATGCTAATCTAGAATAAATGAATAAAGCTTAGCATTGCTGGATATCCATTTTAAATATTGGGGAGGTCAATTTTCGTGATTTTTCCTCAAAATTAGTGAATTTGAATAACAGAAAAAGCATCAAAGTACAAAAGCGGTGTTTGAGTAAACAGAAATTTGATTTCTTACAAAGATAATAACTAAACAATACAATATATTCAAATACTAAACGTATATTTCATAGTAAATGAAAAACAAACACTGATCTGTAAAGTAAAAACTAAAAAATTTGGGTTTTCTCAGATCTGAAGTACAAGTAAACTCTTTGGCTACGAATGTTGGCTCAACGAAGTCAAGTTTCATTAAGCTGCACTTTTAACACGTATCTGGGACAAATGGTTTCTCAACCAAGTCTTAAGTCGACGAAGACCACTGAAAGAACGCTCTGCTTCACAAGCTGATATTGGGCAGACACAGAGCAGCCAAAGCACTAACTCTACTTGAGAGAAAAGACGACGAGTATCTGAGGATAGCGACTGCAATTTGTCTCTGACTTCTCATACTGATGATGGCTTCCCATCTTCATTGTGATATATTTGTAACTGTGTTGTTGAGTGCTAATCCTGTCGTGATGACAAAGAATCTAACTGTTTGTCTTCAATGTAAGAATATTTCTTCATAGGCAGCATGTGTGCGTAATCCATCAACAGCATCAGAATTAAATTGCTCAGTAATCTCAGCTATTACTCTGTCAAGTCTGTCAAGTCAACAGTAGTATGATTGTTGAAAATGCTCCTCGGCGTCAGCAATTTTCAAACCAAGCAATGTTTTAGCTCCTGAAAAGATGTTTTTGAGGCCATGGGCCTTCGAAGCCATATCAGCATGTGATTCATTAGACATAACCGACAAAGACTCAACAACTGATTCATATTGAGAAATATGGATTTACTACGGCACAACCATCTTGTTGGACACAAGGGCTTGAGCGTAATGACATTAGAACTTTGTGATTGTCTACAGCAATCTCATCGAAGTGCTTCTGATATTTACCACTACTCTGTACAGATTACCAAGCTCCTGTAGAGATTTAGCTGAGTCACATACTACTGGGTTACATTCAACCGCGGTAATCATAACTAAATTAGCAGTGTGTGGATGCCTGCTCTTTGGCAAAAGCAGAGTTGAGCTGGGCAGAGACAGGTGGCTATTATTGCGTATAAGTATAGAAACTGCTTCATTATAACTGTTACCCTTTTCATGCTGATGAAATTTATCCAATGTATTCTTCCAGTTGGTGAAACTAGATCAAAGGAAAGACGTCTCAGTCTTTGCTTGGCGATTAAGAAAATTATTTTGGCTTGCTTTAACAACAGTTGGGGAGGTGTGTAGCCAAGGATATCGCTGATACCAACTCATTTGAAAGTTTTGTGTAGCTGTAATTTATGATAAGTGCTGTGGTTTGATTAATCATATTAAAGTTATCAATATCCAGCTGTTGTGCTGAATGTCTTGTGACACTTGCCAAAGGGTCAGCATCTGTCTCTTCGGTTGTATCTCCAACCATCCGTAGCTGTTTAGCCACAGGTGACCCATCCTTGGATTTTTAAAAAATTGATCTTATATCCATTATTATCCCAAAAGATATTAACAAAATAATTACAGATGCTTTAAAACGGTTAAACCACTATATAAATACACAAAATCATAAAAGAGAATGCACACGCACGTATTTTAGAAAACATAGTTATCGTTCTTTTTCATTCATACATAAAAATGCGATTATGATTTTTTGTCATAATGTTTACCCACCCATATTAATGTAGCATTCTTCATCGTCTAACAGGTCTGATTCAAGGTGGGAACCGAAAATTGTACACGTTGGATCACTCTTAGACTGGTTGGGTCTTGGGTCGGGTCCAAGGTAATTTATAATCCTTAAGTTAGAAGAACAAATTTTAATTTTTTTCAATTTTTTATTGACTTCATATTGATTTCATTCATACTTTTATGCTCAAACATTTTGTGCGTATAATACTAGGGTCAAAAATGGTGACCCCTGGTCTGATTAATGTCTTACCCAAGTAAAACAGGCAAAATGACAATAAAATTATTCCTTATTTGCATTCTGGACTCAGGATAATTTTCTAGCATCTAGTGACAATCTGTTTGGCAACTATTGTAGCAAATTGTCTATTAACAAATTATTTTCATATTATCTTCTATATTTGAGGTTTTATGAGTGACGAACAACTTAAAATACTTCAGTGCATAAATTTAATGAATTTCCTATGAATTTTGTATAAATTTTTGTCCATCAATATCTCAAACTTAATTTATAAGCTTGTATATTTAGTATGACCTCAATATTTTTAATGTAGACATTCAACTTGCATTTAAAAAAATAGATATTATCCTTAGCATTCCGCTTCAAAGTTTTAGAAAACTTTAACTCTTTTATTAATATGTTGTGTGGTCCTATATTTCAACCTGATCATTCATAATTAAATTGTGAATGGTTTCTTAAGGAGTTAAGAAATTGATGATGACGTAATACGGTATTCAACAACGCTGATCTTTCCTCCTTTATAAGCTCATCAGCTTTATCTTTGCGTGGATCAATAAAAACGTCTTTTTCATTTATAAAAATTGCAACATAAATAATTTTTTTCTATTTTAGCATTCTTGCATCTAACATATAAGTTGATGACAACAGTAGCATCCAGTATGCTCTTCTGAAAATGTTAAGTAGGTAAGTAAGCTAAAATGAAGCTCTTTGATAGCTAAAATGTTTCCTAAAGCGTCTTTACGAATTGTCTTCCTGTAGAATCCTTGGTTGAAGAGTGCTGTTAAAATATATGCGCGACATTTCTTTCTAGAAAGCTGCTTGATGGCTAGGTTTTCATTATTTTTCGAGCTTTGCGAATTGCTTGCCAAGAAGAAACGAATGCATTTACATACTCAAAGCTAAAAGTCTTAGTGCGGCACTTAATCCTCACAGCTCAATGTACTAGTGACACACTGTTGCAATAATCTATTCCAAATAAATATATTGAAGTAAAAACGACTATTTTTTTGAATTGTATAATTATTTAGATACATTAAAATTTTCAATATATATATATATATATATATATATATATGTTTTTGCGATTTTAACTATGTTATCCAAGTCATTCCACATTTTCGTTATTATGTGAGGAAAACTATTAGAATATTTGTTTAAGCATCAATATGTTTTCTGAAGATTCATTTAAATTTACATATCGTTTCAAAATGAAATTGAAGGTGGACAAAATTTGAATATATATGTATATAATATTGGCAGAATATGCATTTGAATTTGATAATCTGAAGAGATAATATTTTGTATTTTAATCGATAGAAGGATACATTGTCATGTTTTTACACGAAAATTAGTGTTTGAAGAGATCAATTAAAATTTTTAGTCAATAGTAGGCGATATTTTGAATTTATGTTTTTAAAGAGAAATGAGCAGTATTGAAAGTGAGATAAGCAGAATACTGCTGCAGTTTTCATAGAGTTCTAACTATTTTTTACTCTCTAGGATAGAGCACATCTTAGAAACGGTTCTAGGGCAACGATGAAAAATATATACTACAAAATTAGGTTAAGCCCTAATTTAACCCAAACCTTAATAGTGTTTGAAAATTTTGTTTACATGAATCTCAAGTTCGAGAATTACGTGAAACGCAAATAACCCTTTCCCTACCAGTGTTACTTTTTGAACAATTTTGTCCAAGCCTGTAAATAAATATTTTAAGCTTTTGCATGGACATATCTATGGGGTTGTGCCGGCTAATCCAATTGTGAAGATTTTGCTAAAACTTAGTCTTGCTCCTAAAGTGCATGCAAATTTGATTTTTTTTCAATGAGAAATCTGATTTTAGTCGTTCTATATCTATTGTTCAGATAATGAGGTGGTTTAATGTCAGTGGGAATAATAACAACTATCCTGAAATATGTTCTTTCTGAAGGAAAGTCAGGTTGGCGCCCCTGGAGATGCAGAACTAGGTTGCAAAATTAAGTCGTACAAGAAAGAGGTGACAATTTTCTGTCTTGTGGTGTTTTTAAATTTTAAATATCTTGAGTTAAAATTAGTTGAGAAACTATCACAAATATTGAAAAAATCCCAGTAACAATAGATAATAACCAATATAGCTATTCGTGATCTGAAGAAAATATTCATAAAAGAGAAAAGGAAAAGCAATAGTCCAAATGAAAATGATTTAGAAAAACGCTAAGAAAAATTTCATAAATTTGAAAATAAATGTATTCAATTACAAAGAAAAGTATGCTGGTAAGCAGAGGTAACTCGGAACAACATACACGTCTTTTTTCGAATTCCTCTGCTTCCTTCATTAACTTAGCTTTTCCCATACTGCTATGATAGTCTAAGCGGTGCGAAAAGATATCTAAGCTGACTTCAGCTCATTTAATCACATTTTAAAGTTCAATGTATCGATCGATTAGTATTCATTTAAACTTATATCAGTTGGTCTTCATCATATGAAAAAGAGCTTGAAATTCGTTCGAAGTAGCTCTAAGAAGACTCAATTTTGTGCTATTCATTTTGATTGACAGCATGCCAATAATGTACCAGAAAAAATCAATCAAATCAGGGCAATGATTACCATCGTGGTAGGAAGAGCAAAAGAGACCACCCTGAATTAACCGTGCAGGTCTACAATGGCCTCATCCTACCTCAATCACTGTGTTACAGCACCAAAGCGATTTAGAATGCGAAAGTCCGTTCACATCTCTGTATCATCTTCAACATTATTCAAAGACGAAAAAGAATTTTCTCTATGGATACAGTGTCCGTTTCTGTGAATACTGGGTTCCTGATTGGATCGATGGAATTGTAGTATATGCAATTACAATAGTAGTGACCCATTCTTTTCCTGTATTAACTATCATCGAGAATTCGAGAATAATTAACTCGTTTTTGGCGTTTCATTATGTATTTATGAAAATACAATTACCCCATTTTTTCATATCTTAAGGGTTTGCCCCAGAGTTGGAACCAGCCGGAAATCCTAAGGCTGGGTCGGGGAGTTGACCGGCAAAAGCTAATACCGCCTGGCCGGTTTTGGCAGATAAACTATATTTAAATTGTATATTGATATTTTCTGTATACTATTTCTTTGCATAACTTTAATCACTTTTTAATTTTTCAGTTAATTCAATTTTTGAACGTTTGAGTTTGTTTAGATAGTTCCTTTGTAATGATAGTTAAAATGTATAAAATTAAGAGTAGCATTATCAATCATTATGGTTTGCATCGTATAATTGATAAATAAGTAATCAAATAAACCTATTTTAAATTTTTCCGCCAAACCCAAAAAAAATTTTCTTTTAGTATACTTTGCCAAACTTCTCAACTTAAATTTTCCTTGAAATATGCTTGCAATAGAATATTTTTCTATTATATTTTGAATGTCTCTTCAAATATTAGAAAAATACATGTGTTCAAAAATCTTTATTTTGTATGAAATTTCTTAAATTTTCAAGTGTAAAACCGATAGATTACATTTTCGTTATTATAAACAGCTTGTGTTTAAATTATTGCTAGTTAGTTCCATAAAAACTGAAACTAAATTCCACAATCAAGAACAGAATAACTCAATTTATAGCCAACGTTAATGAGAAATTCCAAAGAAATAAATTTAAGTTTTGTTCTAATTGCAATATTTTAGCCTGCTGAAACAATAAGATTTTCTGAACTTTTAGATTTTCTCAGGATTTCCTCCCAAACTAAGCAAATATTCTGTTCTTATAAAATAAAACAAGCTAAATTTTATTAATTTTGGCCGGTAAGCGACCGGAAAATTTACCGGCCTTTTCCTGAAATTTCCAAGCTTTTGCAGGCCGGTAAAATGCCGGGCCCTGTTCGGCCGGTAGCCGGTTCCATCTCTGATTTGGCCTAACTTGTTTTAACGATCTGCTTTTTATATCACTGAACATTTCATTGCATAATCGAGGCAAGGCCACGACTTTACAAATGAAAAAAAATTCTTGAAAACCCGTTCCAAATTACCCCATCCTACTATACTAGAGGTGGATGCCGCCGGCAGCCCACTACGATTGGCGGCGCAGTCGGCTGAGCGAAATCTATAAAAAAGGGAATAGACTGTTCAATATTCAATTTGAAACCTTATAAGGCCAATAGGCCACAGCTGCACACCGGTCGGCTTGCTTACAGGCTTTACATGCTTGCTACAGGCCGTATTTTTACAGGCCTTGCCGGCCGAAAATAAAAAAGAATTAAGTTATGTTTCTGTCATTTTTAAATTAATGTAAATACTGTAACTAATGTAGCTACTCTAAGTAACTTTAGTGTAAAAGTGAATCCATTGAAAATAAATGTCTCTTCCTAGGTGCATGCAGACTGTGCAAAATGCACAGGGAAATGAGTCGTAGTAAGGAAACAACTACAATACGTAGCGGCCTCTACAAGCCGCATATATGAACACTGGTCGGCCAAAATTTTTGCAGGTCACCCTGGAAAAATCGTATATGATGCAAGCAGTTTTGTGAAACTATCTATCTGCAAAAAGGTCCATCACGCGCTTACAGGCAATCTGATTAGTAAGACATAACCTAAACTAAAATTTAATAAAAATAATAAAAAAGTAAAACACATTGAACGTAATAAAAAACATAAGGCGTTGGGGAGAATCAATGCTTAACGTCACTACCACATCAACTACATTAAATGCGGTTTCCTTTTTCCGACACATTTTGTTTGTCTTATCTAATTTAGTTGTCAATTGGCTCAGCGCTCAGCCGACTAATTTTTCTGGCTGCTGGCTGTCCTAAAAAACTCTTTCCATTACACTAAAGTAAAACTTAAAACAGACATCAATTACATCATCACTTTGCATGGAGTTGAGGAATTAGTAATTGTAACAAGTGTGTACGCTCCAGAGATGGACACGGGCAGGGCCCAAGCGATTTAGGAAATTACGGACAAAAAACGGGCCGAATAAAATGAGTTGTAACAAGCTTGTAAATACAAATTTTGAAATCTCATTAGAACCACATATCCAACTTTGTGTAAAGTTGCATTGAAGATATATTCCACCCAAGCAGCTTCTGCTCAGTCAGAAAGAGATTGTAGTCAAATTGGATTTAGTGCTACAGCCAAAAATTGATGCGTTGAAATAGATGAATAAATTTTGACGGAGGTAAAACGGGCTACAAAAATTCCAACACGTGCCGAAAACAGGCTTGAAATAGTAGTTGACGGACTAGGCCGGTCCTGAACAATGCCAACCGTGCTTATCTCTGGTATGCTCTTTTCGTAGGTAGGGCTAATTTGACCAATCTCACCCTTGCCAATGACCGCTTCCTGTAAGCTTATACCTTATATGAGATATTAGATGGAGAAAAAATTGTGTTTGGAAACTAAGGAAACATTCTCACAAACTTTATATGTAGAGGCTTTGAGACTAATATTTAAAATGCAATTTATCTAGTCACTTTGCTTGTTGAGGTTAATGATACTTATTCAAGTTGGATTACTCTTCAATCAAACTGGTTTCAACTGAAATCTATCTTAGTTTCACCACTATGATTACAAATTTAGAATAATCAAAGAAGCGCTGAGTTTGTCGACAGATGTTACGTGGCGACTGATAAATAACTGAATAGGAACAAGTATGATCAATTTTTGATTTGTCACTTACTGTTAGTGAAAATATTGCTTATATGTATTTTCGGGAACTCAAAATACTGCCTTGTCAATTTAAGATGTAAGCAAATGCTTAGATTTCATCAAAATTTTGCTTCACTCAGAAAATCCAATGAAGATATATCTTGACTATTTGACAACAGTTAACTTTCTTAGCCACATCTATGAAAATATGAACTTCTTTTTCTTAACTAAATCTAAGCTTTTAGTTTATTCATAAGCAATTCTCTTATATTTAAGAATTATGATCTTTTCTGAATGACACATGTTTCTAAGCTCACAGAGAATACAAGTAGGGAGAATTATCAGAAAAATTAGGCTCTGTATAATAACTTAAGTTCTAAACTTCATAATGAACACTCAAATCATATTCAAATTCAAGAATGCTGTGATTTATTTTCGAAATTTTTGTGTTCTAGAAATTGAAATCCCATTTTATCTCTTCTAAGGTCTTTTATCAAAAGAAAGAGCTATGAATTGAACACTAGATAATTTTTGAAAAGTTTAAAATTCTCTTAAAAGTATGATAATATGTTTGCTTTTAATTGCAATTTCTTAGTTTAATTAAATCTACAGGGTCAGAGTCATATTTATAACTTGGCCTGAAATATTGATAGTGATGTGTCACACTGTTCATCAATACCAAGAAATTTTTCCATTAATATTTTTAAAGAAGCTCATTAAGTGGTTAATAGGCATTACGAGCTAAGGCTCAGAGTACACTGTACTAAAAAAATTATCCCTCTGTGATACATTTGAAATTTAATAGCTGTGATGAATTACCATAAAGCTATGTCAACGATTTTACAAGAATTGCCTAAAGAGCATTGGCTGACACTTACTGCCAATGAATATTTCGTTTTTGAAATTATTCAATAAAAGGTACAGTTTTAATTTAAAACCATTTCTCTAAATTCAAGTAAAGGTACATAAAATATTTTAATATAACAATAATTGTAATATTACTAAAAATCATAAATTAATTTCAAAAAAGGCATTCATAATTTATATTATATTTACTTAAGATTATGTTGCAATATGCCTGGTTTTCAAGGTTAGACAGATTTAACAATTTTAAAGTTTAAAATTCACGATTTGCACAATATACAAGATATTCTTTCTTTATTTTATATGTGAGAATTTTGAAATTTGATTTCAAAGTTTGATATTTCTTGAATTTACATGTTGTCCATTCTTTCAAATTAAGTTTAAATTTCTTAAGGCTTTATCAAAAAACAAATGACTTAGAATCAACTACATAGAATTTACCTCAATATATATTATATATATATATATATATATATATATATATATTAATCAATGTTTTAAGTTATTTTTAATGCGCTGCTCTCCGCAACTTATATATATATATATAACTGCACCCGGATATCGTTTTCACCAGGAATGGCACCCAAATTCAATGTAAGAACTTCAGTAGCTATTAGAAAAACCTCGATTTGCCGAAACTAAAATTTGATATCTAAACAAGGTTCGATGAAATTGTCCAATTATTGCACAATATTTTTGGAATGTAAGTCATTTTTTACACATTTTTAAAATGGATTGATATTTATTTAGGCTTACGCACAATGATTTTTCCTTTTCTATAAGTAACTTAATACCACATTGGAAATTATGCCCAGAGAATAGAATATTTTTTATAGATGTACTTCAATCTTAACGAATAGAGACTTCAAATGTAGCAATTGAGAAAAGCCTGTTATTTACTAATTATTGTTATTTTATATTGTTTTAATTACAGCCATTCTATTTTTCGTTTGCTGCTTGTGATGCCATGAGCATTCAGAAGTTAATTTTAAAAGTAATTTCGAAGAAAATTCTTCTAAAAACTAATATTATAATATTTTAAATTGATTTTTTAGAGCTTTGACAAAACTTTTACGCAAGCTCGTGATAATTTATTTTTCAAAACACGCATATTTTACTAATAAAAATGGCTGAAGCTTACTAGTAAATTTTAAAGTTTAAATATTTATGGTCTTTCTTTAGCAATAATGAATTCAACTATGATTGAAAAACACTTTGCTGAAAAGTTTTCTGTGATTAAATCTCGAACATTCTACGTTTTCTCTTTGATAGCATATTCATGTGTCATTGTTCTTGGTCTTTTTGGAAATGGAGTGAGCATTTACTTACTGTGGTATGCTCTAGTATTATTTCATGCTTTCATATGCGGTATTTATAATCATGAGGAAAGATTTTAATCCCCGCTTATCCCGAACCCACCTTACGATATCTTCCCTGGCAATCGCCATCTGTCCTATATTTTAGCTTATTGAAAATGGAAGGGAGTAATTCTTTTTCTCAACTGTTAAAAACATTTCACTGGACAGCTACGAAAGCTGTAGCGTATAACTTTTCAGCGATTTAACAAAGAAGTATAATTGACGATCTTTAAAGCAACTAATAGGTAAGGTGCATTTAACATGCCTTTAACCAACGTGGTCAAAGAGGCACAAAGATACAATGTACACAGATACAAACAAAAAAACAAAAACGAATACAACGAGGAAAAATAGGTAACAAGAAAGAACGAGGTAACAAGGGCCGTATCCAGGGAAACGTGAATGCTAGGTATAATGCGATAGTTCTTTTAATGCGTGGTGATAAACAAAGGAATTTTCCAGGCGGTCTGATCGAAAACTAGTGTCAAATGTCTTATATGATCTTAGCGGGTAGCCAAATGATCTATCTTCGGGAATAAGGTAGTGAAGTGGATTTGAAACTTTTTTCATACTACTCCAGAGCTGGTTACACATCTCAGATCTTCTCTCTCTAAGACTAACAGTGTGGAGGTGAGAACACGCATGTTCGTAATCATTATTTGGTAATATAATTTTGAACGCTCTAATTTGAACTCGTTCCAGCCTGTCAGATTGCTTTTTCGTTAAAAGGTTGTGACAAACAGGAGCACAATATTCAAGTACAGATCGGATAAGAGATGCGTATACCACGCAAGTATCATTGCACGATACGTCGCTTTTCTTGAGAAGGTTGATAAAGTGTAATCTCTTCGAGGCTTTTTTAACTAAATAGTTCGTGTTATCCGCCCATTTTAAGTCTGATTGGATAAACGCTCCTAAGAGTTTAGCTGAGCTAACACGCTGTAGGTGGAAATCGTCATAGATAATTTTGGGAGGTAGAACTAAGTCACGGAGAAAGGATATTGTAAGTTCATAACATTTCTTTGCGTTAAGACGCATTTCATCGGCATCACACCAAGACTTTACCTGAAGAAAAAGCTGCAGCGCCTTACTGTCCTCACTTCTTGTTGCTATTTCCCAAGCAGTAGTGTCATCGGCGTATTTTAACCTATTTTCATATGATATAAGCAGACTGTTTATAACCATAACAAAAAGCCATGGTCCCAATCTTGTTCCCTGCCGGACTCAAGAAGATAGTCTTCCAATCGGAAAATAAGTTGTTGGGTAAGCGAATCCGCTGCTTGCGATCAGTGAGAAACGATAAGATCCACTCTGTCTGTTTGAAAGATCCCCATTTTCGATTGTTTCATCTCGCTTGATTTTCGGTTTTCATAACCAAAAAAATTAATTTTGAAGTTTTAATAATTTCTTCAGATAATTTTGGTATGCAAATCACCAAATTGCATTGTAAAATTCTGAGCACTGGGAATTTTAGTTTTTACTATCACTGCAGCTATGTCATTCACTGCCGACTATTTTCTGAATATTTGTTCACAAAAATTAGAAATTCTGAATGATGTGGGATTTAGATGATCATAAAATGAAGTTTAGAGTGTACCCTTCCACTAGAGTACTCAAACCTCACCATGTCCGCAATTTTGTTCGTCACAGTTCTTAAAAATTTCTGATTTATCTTCATATTCAAATTTGCGCCCGATACATTTCTTTAGTTAAATTGATATATGTTTTCAATGAAATTTAAGCTTGTACTCTAAGAATAACAAAATTTAGTACAAAAACATTATGCAATATATTGTGGCCAATTAACAAATTCTTGTCCTAAAAAGATCTATTTCAAAAGTACAGTGCTCTAAATATAGAGTTGATGCCGATAATGTATGGTGCCATACTCTAATGTACCGAATTATCGGGAGACCCGAAACTTGCTTTAGCTTTAAAATGACCCCCACCCCGTTTTTTGATTTGAAGAATTTCTTTTTTAGAAAAACTGTTACATTTAATAATATTGTGCAAATTTGAACATTAGATTAGGATTATATTGAATATTACGTTACTTAGACATTTGGATTATTTAAAAGCGACCCCAATAGTATAGACAACCATTATCTACAATGTTATCGCTACCATATTGGTATGTTAGAAAAAAAGTTTATGAAAATTATTGATTGGAAAAATATGGCCATAATGGAAATCCATAAATTTATTTTTACATGCTCAGACTTTATACTGAGCTTCAATAATGGAGAAAGACTTATTTTATGTAAAGTCTTGAACAAAAAAACAATTTTTAAATTTGTTGGGGAACTTTAGTAACCAAAGCTTCAGTAGATTATTCTAAATAAATACAAACGATTTAAATTGTTTCACATATTTAGTGCGTGTTGTAGACGAATACAAACAAAAAATAGTAATTTTTTAAATTTACTTCTAAATAGTATTTCAAAATATTTTCTGCAGCCTTGTGAATTGTTTGTGATATCCGTACAATTTTCAATATTAAACAAAATTGGTAGTCTCTTAATTGCAACTTGCAGTTTTTTATATATTTAGCAAAATATTTAAAATGAAACTATTAAATTTCCTATAACCACATGCATCATCCGTATCCGTAGATATATCACAATCATTCACCTATTTTACATATATGACCAACATGGCCATTATGTATGGACGAAATTTATTATGGTCATTCCGGTAACGTAAGCGGCACCCTTCTCTAATCCTTTCCAATGACTATTATAATTTATAGCTATATAATTAAAGTGGACCTCATAATCAAAGCTAAAATGTCAACAATAATGATCACGCTTGACAAGTCCTAACCCGGAGCCGAACCTTAGCTTTGCAATGGCAGACTTACATTATATCAACATAACGACACTCTAACCAAAGAAATGTACAATAATTTTCTATATTACTACCCATTTTGATCCATAATAATTCCTTGGTCACCTATTGAAAATATCCCTAGACTAAAACTAGTCTTTATCCGTCCTGGCATTAAATGTAAACGCTTATATTGAATGTCTTTAGGGAAAATCTAAAAATAATTCTATTTACAAATCATGAAATATATAACAAAATATAATTAAATTGAAAAAAGTGATGACATGATTTGTAATGAGCCCCAATTTGAACTTCAAAGAAGTCTAAATTTACGATTATCATTACTTTTGACAACGTGAATGGATATTTAGTTGGAAGGAAAGATTACGAAAAGCTGTTGGTTCTATTGCCAATCTTATGCTGTCGCTCTCTTTAGCAGACTTCATCACCTGCTCACTCATGATCCCCATGCATTTATTCAGAGGAACAGTTGCACCATATCTAGAATATCCCATCTTATGCGACATCATTTTTAGCACGTATATCTTTTGGGCATTCGGTGGAACTTCAGGATATCACTTGACATTTATAGCTATCGACAGGTTTTAGTACTAAGTTATTAAACTTTATCAATTATCATGATGAGTAAAAAATGTGACATGAATAGTGTTTCAAAAATTATATCAACGGTGATACAAAAAATATCTAGGTCCAGGCGTATTCCATAAAGCTTTTTATTTTGTAAAATTCATTTATTAAGGAGACTTTCGCCAAATGATCCAAGAACAAATGCTTGTTGATAAAAATATATCCAACTTCCAATCCAGTTTTTCGCAAAGATTTGTGCTAAAATGAGTCTGGCAACCAGGTGCATGAAATTGCTAAATTTTTTCATTGAAAATGCCTCATGTCCAAAATTAGGTAGTTTAAAACACATTGGAGCAACAACTAGCCTAAAGGTTTTTGCTTTAGAACACAAATGAAAAACAAGAAAATCCCCTATCCTGCACTACATTTAGATTCGGATGTTTTTGTTAGTGAGCTAAGATAGTCTAGAAGATTTTTGAACATTAAGTCACACACTATAAAATAATAATTATTTACAAAACATTGTCAAGCATGGACTATTTTTTCATTCAAAGCATTTTTTAAGAAAGGATAACTCAATCTTGAATAAGGTGAAATATTCTTCTTTGATGTCTCTGTAAATGTTTCTATGTATAAGGGTTAAACTTAATGATATTCCTAAACTAATAAATTTATGGAAATCATTTTGCTCATATATATATATATATATATATATATATAGCAGCTGCTAAATATTGCAGATGTATTTCATTACTTTCAATGTTTAATGTTTCATTTCTTAGCCGAAAGAAATAAAATCCTAAGAAGTTGAAACGGAATTTTCTTTGGTGTAATTTAAAATAATTCGAAATATTTTTTAAAAATAATGTTCTTAAGTTTCTTCAAATAAAATTATTTTCAAAATAATTTAAACGAAAAATGATTTCTTTCAAGATATGTTGAATTTGTTCATAATGTGACGCTGTATACAATTTTACGTACTTAAGTTTCCATTATAAGATGTGATATAAATTATTTGAACGTATGGCAGAAACTTGTTTAGACGTGATTTATAGATAACAATGTAGTATGAGACATATGAAGTCAAAACTTGTTGATTGCATAATACCAGGCTTTTTAGATTTCTAGCAATATGTCACCCAATGTTTCATCGAAACTATTGGAATCGTAGCTTCATTTCTATCTTCTCCATTCTTCTTGCCTACTTTATGGGGTTTGCAGTAAGCATTTCATGGCATGTCACTTACTATCGCATGAAAGGTATTATCTACTTTTATAGTTTATTAATTTGAAACAGCTTAAAATTATAGAATTGATAGCGTAAAGTACAAAAACTTTAACCTTTTTTCGAATTAATCAATTTCCCTTCAATTCATTTTCACAAGGCATTGAAAAATTTTTAATAAACATAGTGAGGACGTTTGTTAGGTTCACTGCAGGTTAGGTTGGACTAATATTGCCAATTATTAACATAGATTAGTTGAACTACTGTTTTATATATTCTTGTTTAAATTCAATTTTCAGACAGTAAAGTTTCAGGAAAGTTGCTTAGACAATCGCTGCGTTGCAGATACCGATTTCTTCGAAAAATGGCGGTTTTACATTGGATTTCACCAATTTACTGTAGATGCCTTTATTCCTACGGCTATAATGGCAATGTCATATTCGATGATATATCTTACTTTGAAACAAAAAGGTTCCTCAAGTGGAAGGAAAGCTGCAGCAAAAGGAAGCAAAGCTGTGATAAGGACAGCTATTGTTGTAAGTTTAGCATCACATTTTAACTAATACAATGATATGATATTTCTCCATATTTATCATATCCTAGAGGGTGATGCACTTCCAAACCTTCGATCATGCATTTAATTAATTTGAATCGCCCCACAATCATGTTGGCTTTTACATTAACAAAAATCAAACATTAATCAAACAACCTATTAGAAAAACGGCAAACCTTACTGGAATTTCTGTTTAATGATTAACCCTTATTAGGAAGTCTGTCAACGGTTTGGTGACGTCATGCATATTTTTGTATTTTAAAAACGATGTATCTTTTCAATAATAGTGATTCTGTATGAGCATGAACATAATTATTTAATCCTTAAGTATATAGGAAAAAAGTTGCAAAATCTCATAATTACCAAATTTATAGGACTTCTGTAAAGTGGTGTTGATATGTTTGATGATCTTTTGAAATCTTCTAAGGGGAAGACGAACAATCTGTGGACCAATACGATTTTTGAAGAATCATTTTTGCTCATTGACTACTACTTTAAATGTACTTTTCAAAAATCAAAAGTCAATACAAACGTTTGAAATGCTGCATTTGCCGCCAAAATTGTAGATAAAAAATTTCAAATTTCATCTATTGATCATCAATCATAATCACAGTTTTTGTGATAGTGATGATAGCGTTTTTTGCACTTATATTTCAATGCAGGTTTTGGGTATTATTCAAAGTAATATCAGCTAATAAATTCTTCAACAAATCCTGAAAATTGTCTTAAAAAATTTTATTAGTAGCAGAAACAATTGCTTTCCCCAGCATGTATAACACTGCACTCAACAAATAAATACATATGCAAGACATACTCATAAATAGGGCGGTTATAAAGTCAATAAAGTCAATAAGGTCTATTTGGTCAATTTTTGGGTATGGTCAGTCAATACAGTCAATTTTTGGTAAAAATTCATCATAAAGTCAATTTTTCAATTTAAAATCAATAAATATAGTCAATTTTCATTGTAATCAATATATATGTGCCAGTTGTTTGACATTAAACTAAGAGAGTGCCTGTTTCACTTGTGCAAACAAAGAGAGCGACTGTTTACACTTATTGTTCTGTCAGTGTGTTTTTCCAGACCTGCCAAAGCACAAACTTCCGATTCGTCAAAATGCCATTAATTTCAAAACGAAGTATCCAACAGAGTTCGAAGTTACTCCCACCAGGGAATTATTCTGCATTCATTGCGACAAAGTGGTTACTTGCGATAAAGTCTTCCACGTTGAAAATCATTGACAATTGGCTACCCACAACAGGAAAACAGCCGTTGCCAATACAAATTCAACTTCAGAACCTAGTACTAGCTCAAATCAGACATTCATAGTCAGTCACCCGGATGCTTTCAAAGAGATGGTTGACAACTGTATGGTGGAAATATACTCTTAAATAAACTTCCCCATCCAAGCATGAGAAAACTTGCCAACTTCTGTGGAAAAGAGTTGCCTTCACTGTCAACTACAAGGGAAATCGTGAAACAAGTTGCAGATAGAAAAATAGGGACAATTAAAGAAAAACTATCTAATCAGAAGGTTTTCTATATTTGCGATGAAAGTGAGTACAAATCGACAAAATTTGTGAATGTGATGTGCGATTCACTCTCAAAACCAGCAGAAACTTTTTTGATTTTGTGCAAACCAGTATCCAAAGCAAATTCGGAAAATGTTTCATGATTAGTGGATGATGCAATAAAGCTATAATCAGAAGAACAGATTTTCTACTATTTCTTTCAGACGCTGTTGCCTACATGGTTAATTGTGGTTCACAATTATGCAGAAAGAGTGCGTTTGGGATTTCCGGCAGTCGATGTTATTGTTTCTGCTATCAAAGAGGCCACCATTAAAAACCGCACAAGAAGTTCTCTTTTTGAAACAATCAGGTGACCGCCCCAACCAATTTTGACATGATGGGCATCTTGGCTGGATGCCGCATTTTACTATGTGGACAAGTTTCACAAGGTAAAAGAAATTGTCATGGAGTTTGTGGAAGATGAAATTGTTGTTGAAAGAGCTAAGAGAGCTGTTGCAGATCCTGATATTCAGTTAGAGTTACTTCAATTTGGCTGTTATCGAATACTGGCCACACTTGTTAAAAAATGGAAAGTAGTAAATTCACTATAATGGATGCTTAGCAGTTAATCACGGATTTGAAAGAAGAACTGAGTTCACTTGATCCAGCAGGAATTTTGGGGTATCTGAAATGGAGAATTCAAGCAAATAACGACTTGGGTGAAATTATGGAAGCAAACGGAAACTTATCTCCCTGTGGGTATTTACTCTTGCAAAAGGCTCAACCTTTGAGTGGAGATGTGGAACGGTCTTTTTCAAAACTCAACATTCTTCTAGCTGATGACAGAAATTTTCTCGAACAGAACATAGAGCCTTACATTATTTCTTATGTGAACTTTTTTTGTGGAAATTGTGTGAGAAAACAATTTTAAAGTCAATTTTCCCATTATATAAGTCAGTTCGTTAGGTCAATTTTTACAGGTTTAAAGTCAATAAAAAATCGCCCTACTCATAAATTAGCATAGTCAACCAAAAGAAATATCATTTGCAAAATAAAACTGATTAGTATTGACATTCCATGACATTACAAAACAATATGATTTCATATTTATTATGTAAATTGTTCCAGTCCTTGTATTTATTCTTTAACAATGTGGTAATGACTTTGGCAATAAAAAATTTTAATTACATATGTAAATTTTAATTAGATTGTAAAGTAATTTTTTCAGGGCATTGCAGTAAAGCAGAAAGTCAAATGGAGCTTAAGTAGGTTCCAAACAATTCTAAGCTAGTGCTGAACTTTTGTATAAATTATTCTTACATTAATTTTCATGTTCACAGTTACAAATAATTATAAGTAGAAAAATGTTTATTTTAAGCCAATTAATACTTGCTTGCATCATATCAAAATTGTTTAATTTGCCGTAGTCATTCTTCATTAAGATTTCTATACTTATTGTGTTTTAGCTAGCTTCTGCTAGCAAATTGTTAATGTTTTAAACTATATAGAAAAAAATCTGTGATAAAGTATACATAAATAGGAAATAGTATATACGCCTACTTCTTAGACCTTAAAGAAAAATACATTTATAATAATCACCAAAAAATATTTTTTATGCTATGTTGCAAGTATTTGGCAAGCGCATTTTCCAGTAGGATGTGCCATCTGTGAATATGCACACCACTATTAAAATTTGTAAGAATATTGAACAATGCAATCTAACAATATACTTTTTAGACTGGCATCACATATGTCTTGTGCGTTGCACCAAATAAAATAATGTGGTGGTTTCATTGTGTTAAAATTTGGGAAGTAAGATTTGATGATTGGCCAATTTATGCAACACATGTTCTTGTGGCACTCAATTCATGTTGTAATCCTGTCATTTATACATTTAGCATCAATACCTTCAGAAATGAACTTTTTAAACTCTTTCAATGTTAAATTCTTCTTAAATACATAATTGTAAAGATTTGTTTTACCCTTCTGTCATGTGGATAGCAACAAAATCACACTCTAGCATTATATCACATCCCTTTGCTACAACTATTTATGTAATGACAAGTCAAGAGATTATTCAAAAGCAACTACTGAAAGAGCACATCAACAAAGACCAAAACAACATGAAAAATGCAAAAGTACTATTCAATGTATAATGCATTTCATTGGAATAAGCACAAAAAAAAATATAATTTCTTGAAATATAAGCCCCAGTTTATACCATAAGAAATACTAATACAAATTATGAATTATATCATTTATTTCACAGAGGGTTATAAGTTTACTTGATGTTCAATGCAAATTCTTCAACATATTTTTACATTGAAAAATGTAGATATTGTAGATTTAAAATTATTCAAAATGTTTCTGGCTTTCGCAAAATTTCTTCAAAAAAATTAAAGTAAATTTTACAGTTGATAATGCATATAATTTGATGAAAAATTTTCATGGGTGAAAGAAGTGCAGGAGAGATTTGCTCCCATTGTTTTTTATTTATGAAATAATGTTGTGTCAATTACTCTTAGAGAAAAATTGATTCTTGTAAAAAAGGCCGCATTTTCTCAGCAAGTACATTTTGAAATATATATTTTAGCATAATCAGGGTTAGCATGACCATAGAGTAAATAAACAATAGAGTTATAGCATTCTGAAAGCATAGTATCTACTATTGAGTAGGCAAAGGAATTCCACACACTAAAACTTAGAACGTAGTAAGTGTGAAATTACAGCATTAGCACTTTCAGCAAAACAATGTAATAGTAACTAGAGATTGAGAATACAAAGCACCTAAAGTTGTAAACACGTAACTGCATATTAGTGGAAGCACGAGAATGTACATGGCAATTATTGTCAAAGCAGTACTGGCTAGCAGTCATCAAATACATAAAACAAACATCACTGGATCAGATGAAGCCCCAGAGAGGAATGGGCTTCCATAGGGTTTAGACTCCCAACAACACCTACAGGGAATACCCCACTACGCAACCCCCTCAAATATGTAGCAAGCTTAGCTGCTCATGACTATCTAATAATGTATTAAAGCAAGAGAGAATAATGACAGTGCTGAGCAGTAACTAAATTTTTATTAAGCAATCGCGCACAAACTTCCCCTATTTATACATTGTGAAACTTAATAAATAACACGGCTAAACAGTAGCTAATAACCTGCCAACAGCATAACTAAAATAATGTTTACATCTGATGTCAGTACACATGATATGAAAATGGCTTTAGCACAGGTGATGCCACACGCCCACACAATGCTACACTGAGGCATGATGTATGAAAAGTTTTTAGTGATGAGGTTGTGGCAAAAGTTTCAAAGTTTTAGTGTTTGTATGGTTTTGGTTTTCAAAGGTTCGTCATTCATTATTTGATCTATATGTTGTTGTGTGCATGGAGAGTTGAATTGTATATGCGGAAAGGAGTTTTTTCTTCTTTGAGTGTGATTGTGGTTTTGGGGAGGAGGTTGATGACTCTAATTGGTTCAAATTTTCGGTGGATGTTGGTCGTTTCTTCATTTACAGGGATGATGCTGTACGTAATTTCAGGATAGCTTGTGTGTAGGTATTGAAATAGATTGTGGTTTTTTCCTTGATGTTGTGGTTGTGACAGAGTTGGAGATATGATTGGGTACTGTGTGTGATCCATTCATTAAACTTTTTTGTGTGTTGTGCAGAGCTCTGATGTTTTTAGATTTTTTGTAGTGTGTTTCAGCAGTGACGCCCAACATATATTTGCGTGTGTGAGGGTGGAGGAAGTCCAGATTGTTCGTGTGGATGCCGAGATTGTCTTGCATTATGATAGGAGAAGTTTGACCAAACAGGGTTTCTCTGTTGATGACGGGGATGAGGGGTTTCTCATAAGTGTAGCTGGCTTGTTGGTGGTGTTTAATCAGGGAGGTGATGATGTGCATTGAATGAAGAAGCCAGCTCTTTACTTTTTGAGCAATTGGTGCTACTGTGATTTCATGGCATTTCTTTTGTGCTAGTGCTGAGCATTTTGGTTTTGTTATAGGGATATCAAGGTTGTGGTTTTCTGTTAAGAAAATCGCGAGTAGTAAGATTGCAGAAGTTGTGTTGATCTCTGGTACTTGTTTGTTAATGAATAGTTCATATTGGAAATCTTTCTTATAACTGAAGTCTGCAGCTTGGCTAATGTCATGGAGGAGTTTTTCTATTTATGTATTGTAGGTTCTTGACAGAGACTCTATATTAATAGTAGGCCACTGCTCGTGGTGATGCTGTGTTGCTTTAAGAAGGGACCATCATTCCTTTATATTGTTTATAGTTTCCTGATTCTGCTTGAAGGCAAGTCATGCTTTTATATTAATTACTGTGATCAGGATGAGGTTGGGATCGATTATTTCAGACGTCTGTGTTTGTAGCATTGTGTCTTTAGCCAGATGTTGTTCCGTTATTATTTGGTATTGAGGCATGAATCTGCGGATCAGTATATTTTTGCTGAAATTGCAAAAGCAAGTTCGCATACATGTATAAAAATTGATTGACGTGTGCTAATTGATGAGTCATTGCTCGCAATTAATTCATGAACAATGAAGAAAGGTGGCTAAACATGTGAATATTCATACATTACATAGTCAAACTAAATAATTTTAAATTGTACGTTTGTAGTTTTAGACTATTGAAAGGACTAGTATATTGATTTGTAGAATGTATTAAAATATATATTTAAATTAAATATCCCAAAGGCAAATAATTTTTTTCGAAAAGGCAAAACAAATCGCCAAAAGGAAAATTAAATATCCCAAAGGCAAATAATTTTTTTAGAAAAGACAAACAAATCGTTAGAGTATTGTATATAAACCTGTGAATTAATGTATATATTTTATCTCTAATTATAATATTATACATAACGTGCATCCATTATCTAATATTACACTTATTTAACTTAGTTGATGAGATGTATCTTTAGAAATATACCATTAATGAAACACGTACAAATCATTTCTACATTCTCCTTGTATAATAAATAGTATTATTAAATTTACTAAACTAGCGATTACTTTATTTCAATCATCCTTCCCTCATGCTAAATTTGAATGTCAATTGCATGTTAAATTAATAGCTAGGTATAACATTAAACATTCATCAGTTTAGAGAATACTATAGATTTTTACCTATTTACAAAGAAGACGTAGGAGTTTAAATTTTTTATACTTAAACTAATGTTTATGAAATGTAATAATTTATCAAACATATTAACATAAAACTAGTACATGTAGGAAAAGAGTGAAAGCAAAACTATACATTTTCTATTTACTAAACTGTAATACAATACGTTTTGCAATAGCATTGTTCACAATCCCCATGTCCTCATTGAGGAAAAGTTTTTTAATGTAAGTCGCAAAAGTTAAAAAACGCTGGAAAAGAAATGTAAGTCACAAACATGAAAAAACGTCGGAAAAGGAATGTAAGTCATAAACATGGAAAAGTCATATACCGGTTATTTATTTAATTCTTAATATAAAAGACACCAATAAAATTTTAAAATGTAAACAATTTCTTATAATACAAAATAAATATTTTTAAACATTTTGTATATATGTGTATCAATAAACATTAACAATCAATTTACGACACTAATAACAAAACATGTTATCAACAACCTTGAAAGGTTTCATATAAAAATTCCTACTTGCAAATATTTTATTCTTGAATTCAACGAGAAATAAGCATTGAAAAAATATTTATTTCATTTGTACCAGAGACGGTGATTGATAAATCGTTTAACTTTATTAACATTTTAGTTTTGTAGCATCTTTCATTTACATAATTGTATAAATTGGGAAAACATGTTGTAATAATAATTGAGATTGTTTTCCAACTTGTGAAAAAATTCTAGTTTTATATGATTTGAAAGTGTTTTATTTAATTGTTAAAGTGATTCATGTTGTTGCACTGGCGTAGTGGATTCTGCATTTAATTGTTTTCAAGTGATGTTTGTGGAAATAACGAGTTGTCATACTGTCCATGAGATAGGTGGGATCTTTTAACTGTTCTATAATTTGTTATAGAATGATATTGTTTCTTTGAGCAGTGACTATTTCTTTGGCATTTATTTCCTTCTTTATCATTATAGACAGGTTGGGGATGATCTGGCAGCCATTCCTATCAATGTTTATATCTGGTAGACTTTCATATTGGCATGCTGGGATGAAATGAAAATCTCTAGCTTTTCCTTGTTATTTTTTGAGATTGCATTGGTACTGTGGCAGTGCAGTCTATATGTCTGCATTGGTATGCAGCTTTCCTTTTTGGTGTTCAATGTTGAAATGGAAGTTTTTTAAATATTGCATCCATCTTGCTATTATGTTGGAACAATCACCAGCATATTTCTCTAGCCAGCATAGGCTACTATTGTCTGTTTGCACTGTAAAGTTTTTTTCCCCAATTAGAAAGTGGAGGAATTTCTTGAGAGATTCTACTAAGGCCAGCATTTCTAGCTTGGTTGCACTGTAGTTGAGTTTGCTTTCTTTTAATTTACAACTAAACCATTGGATTGGTTTCTCTTCTCCATTTTGAATTTGGCTCAGATTTGTGCTGATTGCTACAGTGCTTGTGTTGCAGTCCAATTTGTAAGGATCATTGGGTGTTGGATTTTTTTCATTTCAGATTTTAATGAGGTGAGTTCTTCCTTGTGTTGCCAGGTCCATGTGAAATTGTGTTTCTTTTTAGGAGATTTGAAATGTGAACGTTTTCTCTCCTAGATTGGGGATGTACATGTGGTAATAGTTGAAGAAGCCCAATATTTGTTGTATGTCTTTTATATTTCAAGGAGCTTGTATTTCGTCAATTAGTAGTTTGCATTGTCTTTGATATTATTATTTCCTGGTGTGATATTTTTGCTGAGGAAAGTTACTTTGTGCTTTGTGATATTGCATTTGGTGGCATTGATGCATAGTCCAGCATTGAAGAGAAGTTGAAGTATTTTGTTCAAATTTTCAGCATGTTCTTGGATGTTTTCTGAACCAATGAGATTATCATCAATGTAGGTGGCAATTCCTTTTGATAGTTTGCATCTGTCATTAAGCAACATTTTGTGACATTGCGTTGGAATGTTGCTGGGGCATTGCATAATCCAAAGACCATGCAAAGCCACTTAAAGAGACCATATGGGATGATAAATGCAGTTTTTTCTATATCATTTGGGCTCATTCGTACCTGCAAGTATGATTTACATAAATCCAATGTGGAGAAGATCTTAACTCTCACTGCATCATATAGGATGTTGTCTACTCATAGTAAAGGATATGCAGTCTTTTTGGTTACTTCATTTAATTGGTAGAAGTCTATGCACAATCAATGTTTTTCACCTTGTTTGATAAAAACCTTTGGGGACTTTGACTTCTTCTAATTATTCTGTTGTTGAGGAGATCTAATATTGTCTTTGTGTATTGTTCTTGTATTTGAGGTGGTACCTGTCTGCATGTTTATCATATAGCTTTATCAGATGTAGTCTCTAAAATGTGTTTGACACAGATGTCTCTACTGATGCTGATTTCATCACTGTTGAAGATGGCTGCATTTTGTGTGAGTATCTCATTGATTGTGTTTCTTTCCTCTGCTGTTAGGTGAGGATGTGAATCTACAGTTAGAAGCAGAGCATTCAATTGATTTTTTTGACAGTCTTTTTTATCTGAGATGAGAATAGGTTTATTCTTTGTTACAAATTTTTCCTGTGGAATTCTGGTGACTGTGATGTCTTTAGGTTGTAGTGAGACATGTTTATCTGAGTTATTGAGTATTGCCATGAATCCATGGTTGTCTCTAATTGTGGCAAGGTTGTTCAATATGGTTATTTGTGAAGATTGTATCCCATGTGTATTTGTAATGACAACTTCTTCTGACATAGGTTTTTAGCTACTATTTTTATGGGTCTCCAGTGAAAGGCTCAAGTCTTAAATTTTCCACCATAGAGAATTCCAAAGTGTTGGTGCTTTTGGTAGCTAGTGAGACTGTGATTTTTTCCTGGCTTTATCTTTAGTGTGTGATTTGAATTGTCAATGAGGGAGTTGCTTTCTGTGAGGAAGTCTCTTCCTTATATTATCTCATAGGGCAATGGTTTTATTTATTGTGTCAATTATGAGGACATCTTGGTGGAATTTAACATTTTGAATTGTCAGTAATGCGTCTTTTACAATACCCTTCACATTGATGTAGTCACCTGAGGTGCTTATTAGATGAGATTTGTTTTTAGTTGTCTTCTGTGTCCAACCAATGTTTTGTGCACATGTGTCAGCCATGATTGAAATTGAAGCACCAGTATTGACTGTGGCCTTGATGAATTAAGTTCCTTTCCAGCAATTCTGTTACAATCAACAGCTCTTTGGCATGGTCTGGGGCTGGTGCCCTTATTTGTTTAAAGTATTGTCACTGTATTCATCATTTTCAAGGCAATCTAAATCTTCTGGTGTGTAGAAACCTTTGTCATTGATCATATAGACTAGTTTTGCAGTCTTTTTTGAGGTGTCCCTTTTCCCCACATTAGTGACATCTGATGAAAGAGACATCATTGGGTTTATTTTTAATGGCTTTAAATAGAGCATCTTTTTTGACAAAGATATGACATTGTTGAGGTGCTACTTGTGGTGTTCCTCTTTGTCTGTATACTTGTTTGTTGTTTTCTATTGAGTTGAATGTTTACAGCTTTCTTTATTAGTGTGTTAATATCATTGTTAATCTCACACTTGTTTTCAAATTTAGTTTTCATCAAGTTTGGCAGACCAGCATGTACATAAAAGTAGAGATCTTGTGCATAGTAGCATTCTTCTTCTTGAAAAAAGCACAGAATGCAGTCAACTTTATAGATGTAGTTTATTATATCCTCATCTTTTTCTAGTTTGCATCTGGTATTGTTTTCTTGTACATTTGTTGTCAAATTTCTCATTCATAACATTGACTTGTTTATCATAAACAGTTTTTACCATTGCATTGAGGTTGTGATAAACTTGGAGAGCTCTGTCACTTAGGAATAGTGGCAGTTGTATAGTGCCATTTTGCTTGGTGCCATGTTGTTGTAATAGATAGATTTTAAATAAAATTTTTCATTATCAGAGAGGCTGACCCATAATGTCGAATTTTCCAGTGAAGTACTGCGGCATCTTAGCAAGTTTGAGATCTGTTTTTAATGGCTAATCTGGTAACATTGATATTCTAGTTTTACATTTCATATCAAAGATCACATGTGAGCTGACATTCAGTGGCAATGTTATTGGAGGCATAATTAGTCTGAATGCAGATGGGCTTGGTGGTGGCAACCAGGGGATTGTTCCATGATGTGCGTCTTGGTTGTTGCTGGTGGATTTTGATTAAGGTTAGTCATTGCTTTCATTCAATTTGTAATATTTTCTCATATATTAATTCAAAATACATTTAGGTTGTCTCTGATGGAAGACTCAAAGATGGAGAATTGTTCTTGTGAGACATAGTTGGTATCACTATGGGATTGACTCAATGTCATTTGTTGGCTTTCAAGAGATTGCATTTTAGATTCCATTTCATTTAGACATTCAGCTTGATTTAATACAAGATCCATGAGTTCAGCTTTATTTAGAGTTTTTAAGTTAGTAGCTGTGTAGTTAATCATTATATCTTCACTAGCATAACAGATTGGAGAGGGGTACATAGTGGTAAAAATCCATAGTAAAATAAGAGAGTAAAACCATGCAAGACATGTTCTCTTATAGGGTTAAAGTAGACCAGTTTAGTAAGTTATAGATTTGATGAGGCTTTGCAAATAATGAATAACTTATGATTTTGAATAGGTGTCGAAGTTATTAAAATGAACATCACTTGATCAGCTGAAACTCTAGAGAGGAATGGGCTTGCGTAGGGTTTAGAACCCAAGAACACCTATGGGGAATACTCCACTATGCAACCCCCTCAACTCCATAGCAAGTTTAGCTGCTCATTGACCATCTAACGTGTCTTGCATGGTTTTACTCTCTTATTATACTATGGATTTATTACCACTATGTACCCCTCTCCAAGCTGTTATGCTAGTGAATATATAATGATTAATTACACAGCTACTAACTTGAAAACTCTAAATAAAGCTGAACTCATGGATCTTGTATTAAATCAAGCTGAATGTCTAAATGAAATGGAATCTAAAATGCAATCCCTTGAAAGCCAACAAATGACATTGAGTTAATCCCATAGTGATACCCTCATTTTGTGCAGCGGTTTCTTCTCCATTTCCTGTTGCTATGCTAAATCAACATCCTTATCATCCGCCGAAGTTGCAGAAGCCGAGCTGGCTCAATATGCCACAACTGTTCCATTGGATGCGGCTTTCTAGCGAACCCACTCAAACATTGGAGTGATTTTAGGTATAAATTGCTTTATTTGTATTTGGTTGATTGGCATATATATATATATATATATATATAATGTCATACAACCTTCAACTGCTGAAAACAACAGAACTTTTTCTACCGTGAGTCGAACAATCACGCCTGACAGAAATATACTCGAGGATGGTTCCATAGAGTCACAAATTGTGGTCTAAAAGGCGTTCAAAAACAAGTTTTTTAGCTTATAAGATTTTGATATAAGTAAATATACTTGAGTTTTAATTTGTTTCACGGGGTATATGAACAAAAAGTGTGTGGATCAAATAATTTGCTGCGTGGGTCATGGGTCAAACATTGTGGGTAATGGGTCAGGTTTAGGTGGTTCATTGATAACCCTGACTTCATATACCGTATTTACCCGTGTATAAGCCGCACCTTTTTCCACGAAAAATTGCTCCCAAAGCGGGAGTGCGGCTTATCTACGGAAACACTTGAAAAACATCTCGCGAAGATACCTAATTTGCTAAACTATAACTGAATATAGCTTAGAACCTACGCTAAAAGGCTATTATTCATTATATTACGTTCCTTATTTCTCAAAAGCTAAGCAAAGAAATGCATAAAGCAACAGGTATTTTTATAAGAACACCTTCTAATAATATAACAACATGTTGCAAAATATTGCACTATAAATATATTAATAATGAATTTAATATCTACAAAATTGCCCCTTGTTAAATAGAAACAAGTGTAGATTTGCAAACAATGACAAAATATGGATATTAAACGAAAACTGACAAAAACCCAGTACACATTCAAAAATACAATGTAATGTTAAAAAAATTTATAAATCAGTTCGTATAACTAAAAGCACACTAAAAATATGAGTCAAAACAGTTGTAACCGGCTTCAGATTTGCAAACCATCCACACCAGAAAGACTAAATTTTAGACTGCAAATAATTCTGTTATCTTTAAAAATAATTCGAAAGCTTCTGTTGAATGACCTGATTACATATTGTTGATCATCAGTCCACATGATTACAAATCACGTTCTGATTACGACTTTGATAAAAAAATTCCCAATAACCCTTGATAGTAAAAAGAAACTCGCAAAGCTTCTTAAAAATAACATTGAATTTAGCTAGTAAAATCTCCATTAAAGCTTTATATATGCATTAATCAAAGCAACCATGGAATACTGAATTGAAATTGCAAATGACCAATCAAATATATATATATATATATATATATATATAAATACATATTTCGATAGGTGAACTATATTTCTTAAGGACTTATCACTCTTATTGATTCTGGGGTAACATTTTATATTTTTGAAATAAATGTTGCTTTTATATTAATAGAAATCCATTTTTGATAGTAATAGTGATCAATTCTCAGGCTGAATCAATTTGAATAACTTCAGATATCAGGTCAATTTAATTTCACAAGCCTAAGTTCTTCTACTCAAGCCCTCACAAGCCCCAAATCTGATGTAGAATCTCGCCAACCTTCATACTAGTAATTCTGAACTAATTTAGGAGCTGCTATAACAATTGTTTCCTCCTTATGTAGTACGGTAGGTGACAGACTCCAGTATCTGTCTCTCTTCTT
>CABFPE010000599.1:42590-54490 GCA_900660155.1 Hofstenia miamia
AATAGTAGTGGCTGGCAGATTGGTGTGGCTCTTTGTCTTGCACCTGCTTTACTTTAGGTATAGTTGCAGTGGTTGTATTGTAGCTGGCTGTATGCTATATCTGTTTCCTAGCATGTTTTCTGTTACATCAGTTGCTCTAGTTACTCATTGATTCTAAGTTCTGAGTTTTGGTGTTCAACTGATTCTTCTTCTTTGTTCTTTAACTGTCATGGTCGCCATGTAGCATCTGCTACCAAGTATTAACATAGATTAAATTATTCCTTTTAATTATTGTTCTTTGTCTAAGCAGGTAGGGATGTACGTGTTTTAGCTATGTACTCTGATGTTGTATCTGTCTTTGTTAATCTTCAATTAACTAAAGTAACTGAATACTGTTTAGGTACTCTGCCATCATAGCTCTGCTCCATGATTAAGGTGTGGCCTCTGGCTGACTCCAATCTCTGAACTGCCTCACTTGTGTTTCCATTGCTGATTAAGTGGTTCCAAGTCTCAGCTCAACAATATTCTTATGTGTTCCCTATCCTAACTCAGTGTAGTTCTCAATGCTAGTTGTAACTGACTTAAACTCAATTTGTAATGTGTATTTATTTCACTTTGCAACCTTGCAATGTCACTAGCTGCTTAATAATTATTACTTTAGCCATTACCGAAAGCTATTGGCTTTATATAAGTTAATTAAAATAAGTTACATAATAACTTGCAGCTTCCTACATACATTTAAATAACATAATACATGCTCAGTCTACTTATCAGTCTATTATAGGTCATCTAAGTCTACAAGATAAATAATGTATAACCTAGGGTAGGCTATCCAGCCCTTTTGCTGATATCAATTATTAGATACATGTAAACAAAGGAATCAGTAGCCAGCTAAATGGAGAAAAACTCTGATTCATACACCTAACATAAATGGAAGTTCATGGTTTGGATCAAGGAACCTCAAGCTGCTCCTGATATGTGCTCAAACCACTACTACTGCATTTACTGTTTAGCTTGACATTCTGTATAAATAAGCGAACTGATATAAAATTAAAAGATAAGATTTTCAAAGAATTTACTTCAACAATTTCCAAAATGATCTCTCACATATTTATAGTTAACTATCAAAAAGTACCTGTTGTTTGAAATTCAAATTTGTATTGTCTGCCAAAAATGGCTAAAAAGGATGGAAGCAAGTTCGCCCCCTTCATTTGGTCAAATTTGATGACAAGTACTAATTTTCTATATTACTACTTAGTTGCATTTTTAAAGATAATCTGATAATTAAGCTTAAATTGTATTTTTAATTAATAATCATAATTCGATCTTAGTTTCAACTGATCATCTGATCTTCTTTCTTCATTAGCAGCATTATGCTTTGGATTATGCTACATTCTGCTAAAAGATGACAATCGCCACCCTCAAACATAAATGTGCTATATTTATTTATTTAGTCATTAAGAAATAAATGTTTATACATAAACTTAATAGTTACATAATTAATTAAATGTTCTATTAGATGTTATAGACATTACATTGTTATTAACTGAAAAGTATATTACATGGATTAATTACTATAATGTACCCAAAGACGTATATGGTAGCTAGAAGGTAAACAATAAGTAAGCAGCCACAAAATTGTTGATTAGATAGAAATCAAAGTTGATGACAGTACTAGACCTTGACCAAAAATGTGACCTTGTATATATCAAGTAGTAAATGTAGGTTAGAAGCTGCTATTTAATAATATTATTTAAACATAGCCAATAGATTTTGGTAATGGCTAATTACATGTATTTAAGCAGCTAGTAACAATCCTGACTATATACAGACACAGCATCATCCAGTAATTGTGGATCTATTCACTTAAGACGTGATAGAGGTTTAAAATCAATTAATGTAGTCTACTGTAAGGCATGATTATGACACAAACAATATGTGACATTAGTATATAGGTAAATACCTAAATTAATATTATTGTTCTCATGTTATTGAAGCTATAGAAAGAGTTAGATTACGTCAATGAACAATTAAAAAGAATTTTTGTCACAGATGCATGAAAACTCATAAACTAAAATTGTATTTTTTTAAACATTTGAAGCTGTACTCATTCCAGTAGTTTGTAATATTTACCTTTAAAATGAGAGTAAATTTTTAAAAATTAGGAAGTTTGGATTACAAAATTAACACTTAACCAATAATGTATTTAGTTAGAATGCCAGGCAGAATCCCCAAGGAGAAGTACAGAAGAAAATGGAGTTGGTCAAGAGCCATTAGGACAGTCATGCTCTATTATCCCCAAAGATCTTCCCCAGAATTATCACAAGGCCTGGTAGCGGACATTGAAATAGAAAATGATAGTGGCCTTGAATCTTGAGTAAACATGGGTAGAATGAAGGAACTAGAGATTCAAGTGGTACACAAAGATATGGAGCATTGGTACCTAGAATTTGAGGCCCAAGTACACCAGCCAAAGCCCATCATGCAAAAATATATTCATACAACACAGAGCAGATAATGGGAAAATTAAAGCTTGGTGGTGATAGACTTAGAGTTTGTGGGAGCACTGGTGTGTCCTCAAGAAATCCTGCAACCCATGATCAAAGTGGCTAGAAGGCAGATTGAAAATGTAAACACAATGTGTAGTAGAATCATGATGGTCCCTCTAGATTGTTTGATTTACAATGGTGAGACATCTCTCAAATATCTCCTGAAACCACCATTAGCAGTGAACTATCCACTGGCTACCGTCCACTATCATGACCTAGAGGGTAGGAAAGTTTATTGGAAGGCATGAAAACTATTTGAAATTATGGATAACCTTCTGTACTGCAGGAACATGGCACAACTGCAAGAATGGCTAAAGATTCCAAGAGTGCAGGAGTTCCTAGAATTCATGGGAGAGGAACATCCTGCTTTAGCTTTATTGAATGGTACCAATGCCCAGGCTGAATTTTTAAATTCTACACATCAGCCTGGAAGGATTAATGACAAATTATTACAGCTAAAAGCAACAGGAATCATATTTTTCAATGGCACCCTAGACTGTCTTATGTTGGGTTTGCATAATTTGGGGATTCCTGTACATGATCTCACTTATAGGCTGGAAAGCAAGATCATGGTCCAGTTAAGAATACAAAGTCCGCAGGAGATCAAAGAAGACAGAATATTAGAAGCTGCAGTAAAAGAGATGCCATCAGTTTCCTTAACAACATTGGTGGAGCAGTTGTGCCCAGAGATATTAAGAAAGTTAAGAGAAGAAGGCCTTCAGCCACATGATAGTCAATTTAACACACAGATCACATATGTGATTGTGCAGATCACACTCAAATTTAGAAAGAAGAATGAGCACGTTTTTAAGAAGCTGGAGGAGATACTCCAATGCAGTGAGATTAGAATACCAACAGAGGAAGTTTGGTTGAAAAATCATTTAGACCTGAGGGAAAGGTTGATGATATTGTATGCACATTTTGCCACCAAGCATCCAAACTTCCCAGCAGAGAATTTGGTGTTTGCATGAACTGCAAACAATTATTCCACATGTAGCTAGATTTCACTGTGAAATTCACAGCTTATATCTAGACCAAATTAATTGGACAGCTCATTTAAGTATGAAATTGATGGGTTTAAAATCATTCAGGATAGGGCTAAGAAGTTATACAGCTCTGTTATTACAAGTGATACCATTCTTTATAGAAGGCTATCTTCCACCTAGTTTAGTTTCTCCAAAAGATTTAAAAAAATTGGTAGCAGTTTTAGCCCAGGAAGAACTCCAAAGAGAGACAGGCTTATTCCCACCCTAACCACAAAATGGATCTTAGCATACTATCAATCCAAACTTTTAAAATCTGTGTATATCACACCATACAGTGTTCATGTAAGAATGGGAGTTCCATTCAACTCAATGAGTCAACAATTCTATGTGTATCATGCAACCTCACTTCCAATGGCATCTCCAGATGGAAAGCTGTTTACAGAATGGGCGTTAGATACACCTTATTTGGCTGTGAGTCAAGATGGGGGGGATGTTTGCTGAGTTGGACTCTGAGACATTAAAATTTTGCTAAGGTGAGTCATTAAGAATCTGTGAACAGGGTTTTCTGACTTATCAAAATAAAGCCTGTTCATGCTTAGTTTCTCTANAGATGGAGGGATGTTTGCTGAATTAGACTCTGAGACATTAAAATTTTGCAAAGGTGGGTTGTTAAGAATCTGTGAACATGGTTTCCCAACTTATTGAAATAAAGCCAGTTCATGTTTAGTCTCTCTGTACTTTGGAATGGAAACACAAATTTTTGAACTATGCAAAACAAAAGTTATATCTCACATTCTTGCAGAAAATGCTAAGAACCTAGATTATGGCAGGTGGCTTTTTATTTCACCAATTAGTATGAAATTCCTGACGAATAGTTCTATTGAAAAGAAGTATATGCCAAATAGGATTCCAGCTTGCAGAGCCTGTATCATAAGGCTGGGATGTGGACAAATTCTGGAAGGGAAAAGTGTTACACTAAGACCTGATCTTATGACATGCCAGGAAGGATATATAAAGATGGATGTTACCATATCTAGATCACTGAGAGGAATATATGACGCATTTCCTGCATTGCAAGAACCACCCTATCTGTTGACAGCACAAGCACATCAAAATTTGATTCAGGAAGTTCAAATACATCTCAATGCAAATAATCAATTAAGCCCTGACTCAATTGAAGAGTGGAGAAAAATTGCCAAACCATTGGGAGACAGATTGCCTAAAGCAAAAATAATCTCACCAAAAGAATTACAGGAATTTACACTATGGAAAATTTCAATTCTTCTGCCTTTTCTAACCACTGCTATAGGGGCAGTCTTGGCTCTTTCAATAGCATCCTGTATAAGAAAGAAGATATGTGCCATATTGCATAATCCTCTCAGACATTTACATGGTCTACAAGGAGACTTGAAAACAGTAGTAGTCATGAACAAGGCCATGAAGCATGGAAAGAAAGTATAAATCCAAATAAACTGTGTGTAATTAAAGAAAATTCCTTGTGTTTAGGGGTTGCACCAAGAGAAGATAGTCCAATAATTTGTCAAACCATGAGAACATTTTCACTGGGTCCTCCAATGGTCCATTACCCAGATTTGAATAAATTAACTCAGGCTTGAAAAGAAAGATGAGAACTAACTATGCATGAAACATTATTGGTGTTTATCCTATAGAGACATGTTGGAAAATGATACTTAATATCTGGAACCCTTTCTAATAATGATTGGTAAGATTTGCATGGAATTTCTTGAAATTCCTAAGTCAAATCTAGCAGTGGTGAATGTGATGAAAATGGAAGTTTAAACAAGGACTTCCTAGTTTCAATATTGTTTGGAAAATTTTAAATTCTAAATTTATAATTAAATTTAATTTGTCTTTTTGAAAAATTTGAAATGCTAATTTGTGAAAAATTAGACCTTTGAAATAAAGGTTGCCTCTTTAAATGCCGCACATAACAACAGTTGATTCTGTTTATAAGTGCTCATCTCATGTAAAAGAAACACTTGGAGAGTTCTCTTAAGTAAATACTAAGCCCTTTTCAAACTAAACAAAGAAATGCTTGCCACACTTGTAAGTAAATATCAAATGAGTTTCAAAGAAATGGAGACTGAGCTATTATCTACTTAAGAGAGAAAAAGGGAGTATTTGGAAGCAACATTAAAATGTTTTGCTGACGTTAATGTCAGTGATATTTAGAAACAAAACTTGGAAGTTAGATGAAGACCCAATCAGAAGATGATGACGTCAAAGAGCTTATAAAAGATCCAAAAAAAGGAAAATAAATCAGACAGAGAGTAATCGCCAAGTTCTCAAAGCTCTATCTTCATTTTGGGTAACACTCTCTTGCACAGAAGGAGAGAATTCTTAGTAAAGTTTGACATCCAAGCACTCATTGTCATTGGGTTTCAGTCTTGTTTTTCATCAATAACGATTTTAATCAGATTTTCAGTTGTTTGTTCCCTTCTATTAGATTGTATCACTCCCAGGTAAAATGTTTTTTTTAATTGGAGATAGATTTTTAAATTTGGAACTTTCCTTTGGTAGCACGTTTCTTTTTGTTCATTGGTATTTGTATGAACATATCTTTAGTATAAAAATAAATCAGTTCATGAACACTTTATTTCTGATCTTAAGTAATTTTCTATAGCTTAAACAAAAACTTTAAATTTGCATTAAAGACACATAACCATCAGGAAACCGTTTATTTGTTTAAAAAACATACCTTATACTGATTTCCAACACCAAAGAAAACCACAGGGAATAGTTCTATTTGCTTTCAAGTGTTCTATCATATCATATTGAGTGTAACACTTAATTCTTTTCAACTAATTGAAATAACAATTTACGCGAGGAATTATTATTTCATTTAACGTTTCCCTAAACTCTTATTGAGAGAAAACAAGTAATAGAGTTTTTCATATAGGTTAACAGCAGGTTTAAATAAGTGTGGGAAGTAAATAGTAAACTTGCTCTTTTATCATAACTGGGTTTTAGTGCAACTAAAAAACACCTAAATGGGGATTAAAGTGAGTTAGAGTTATTTTTTTAAACACTTGCATGGGATAAAAATTTATAACAATTGTATTGAGAAGTAAGTGTATAAAAGCACGTAGTATTTCTGGTATTAATTAGAGACACAAAAGAAAACAATTGAACAACAAAATACGTTGACTTTGTGAGTAATTAGAGTAATAATTTTTAATTTTTGAAGGTAGTTGACCAGAATTGTTATTTGGTCATAGTAGTCAATATCACAAAATTATTAAAATAGTTTTGAGTTTTAATTTTTAATTAACATCCTAATTTTTAGTAGATTTCTATAATTGTGAGTCTGGTCTAGTTTTATCTAGCAAGTCAGACATAGTTGGTGAAATCAGATATCATTTAAGATACTAAAATTTTCAGTAGGATAATTTGATTCTTACGACCCAGTAAATTACTGAGTTGTAATCTTGGTTATAAAAATCCGATTTCAAACAAACGTATGGGTGTAACATTTTGTTTCAGTATTATATACTAGTAATATGCCAAAGCATAAAGCATATTTTACTTGCTTCTCAAATGTTTAAGGCCTTGGCATTTGATGCGGACAGTGACACAAATGATATTATATGTATCATATATATTTATGAAAACATATAGCGCAAAAATGGAGTAGCAATAAGTGAAAATAAAACGCATTCAGTTCCCATTGCAGAAAATTCAATTAACACTGATATGGACGATTTTTTACCAAATTATATTTATTCTCCAGATGTAGAAAACGTATGTAATCCACATGATACCAAACTTTCTACAAAGTTCCTTTGGGTTTCCAAAGGTTCAACTTTTTTTGCAGTGCCCAAGACTTGGTAATTACTGAAACACCCAGAGAGTCTCCAATGTGAAAAATTAGCAGCGGTTTAATCTGTTTGGAAGTCTTTCAACGAATATATTAGGTTTTTATTCATCCTCTGTTGCTCTCACAGTAAATAAAAAGCTTATTGGTATTTGAAAAATTAGGACCATCAAATAAAATAATGGCAAATGGCGCTACATCATAGACATATGTTTTGGTCTATATATATTTATTTTGCATGATTGACATACCCCGCACATTGTCTTAAATTTAATATTTTGTATTAACAAAATAATTATTAATTTCATACACATAAATAGGCACTTATAAATTCCATACCCTTAGTCTGTGGGGGTGTCCTCTTTCTGCTCTGATCAAGTGATAGCAGCTATGGTTTTGACGTATATATTAAATATATTTTACGGCAAGAATAATATATGCTGAACAGACCGCTTATGGTCTTTGTATTAGAATTGGACATAGCATTCAAGAATTAGTCAAAACTAACTAAGTCGTAGAATTGGGCTTTCCCCAGGATGATCCCCAGATTAACTTTCAGTCCTGAGTAATCCAAGACCAAGATTGTAAATGCTCACATATCATAGGCCCACAACATTTGAAATTACTTAAACAACAATTGTATTTACTTTGCTAACTTCGTTTATTATGTATTTCTTTGAATTTTTTATATAGACCTCATTTTCTGAATTTTATTTATTATAACAAAATGTTACATGCGTACTAAATAGGAATATGTAAATACCATACCAATAAGGGTTAATCACACATTGACTTGAAATCATTAGTATTAAGATGAAATACTATTTTAATTGAAAATAGGCTAAAAATATTTAATTAAAGCATATCTGTTTACATATTTGGCTGGGTACGCCAATGCATGCATGCTTGAATTTTAAAGAGGATTATGATGTTGCATTGACTGTACTTAACCCTAAATACAGCAAATATGGAAACTGTATAGCTTGTTTATATATATATATATATATACAGCATATATACACTAAATTAGGTAAATAATCTTGTTCTAATTGGTGGCGCTTAGAAAAACGTGACTCCTTCCCAAAAGCCGATTACAAGACAAACAGAAGTAGATGAATTAACAAAATTTAATCAGAAAGATCGTGTTACTTCAACAAGGGGGGGTTAAAACTTAGCGACTTTCATGTTTCTTGGCCTTCAGATATGCCTAATGGATGCCAACGCTGACTTTATGGTCAGCTTTATATATTTCGTAATAGTGTACCTAAGTGGCTCTGTTCTATCAAGGGGTGCTAGATTAATATACGTTATCATGTCAATGGATTGTGCCAGTATATGTTTAATTATGAAGATGTGCACACTTTGCTTGATGATCTATGACAAAGAAAATAAGCTTAAATATTCTTCTATGATTATCAGATTTTCCCTAATGTTGCAGTGTATTTCAAATGCCACTTTCCAATTTGTACGAGAACACTTGCCACTGCCATCTGAATGCTTACTTCGTTTGTATAAATTTGGCAGCATTCATATTGGAAAGTACTTAATGTCTGTTTTCTGAAGGAGATTCTGGCGTTGTCACTTCATATGATGAAATATTCTTGGAAAAATGACTGCAGGTACAATGGAAGTTCCTTAGTTGGAATAGATTTCAAAGGAAATTCAAATGAGATTATCATTTGCTTTGTGCTCACTACACAAAAAATTGGAGATACCTTTGTTGTTAGATTTTTGCCTCATGTTCTCACCACCACTGAAACTATTTTAGAAGAACTTCTAATTCATTTGCTTAAATTTTCGCAGTTTCTATTATTTTATATCATTTGCTTTGTGCTCACTACACAAAAAATTGGATATAATTTTTTTGTTGTATTTTTTCTCCATATTCTCTCCACAACTCTAACTATTTTAGAAGAACTTCTAATTCATTTGCTTAAATTTTCGCAGTTTCTATTCATTTATTCATTTACCCAGATATTCTTGTTGTAAACTGTTTAAAATTTGACTGAAATATTTTCAGTGTTTTATATTTCTAAATTTTCTGTAAAAAACTATATATTTTTGTATGTTACTTTAATAATCGCTTATTATTTTTTAGTTTTCATAAGAATATTTGAAATTCTTTAGTTTCCTTAAGAATCTTCAAAATTCTTTAAAGTTTCTTTGAAACTCCTTAAAATTCTTGCCAAGTTTTGATCAAAGATTCTTAAATTATCCTTAATGATTTTAAAGAAATGTCGAAATGTCTTCTTCTTTCGTTTTTCAGATCACTATTGATTTGCTTACACTATTCTTTTTCCTTTACTTTTTTTGGTTTTTCCCCAATTCAAGTAATTTGAGAAGAAACAACTATCTTAACTCAAATCTCTCTTCCTTGTGCATGTTGGGCGCCTGTCAAGGTCGCCATGTAGAATCTTGACAACCTTCCAACTAATTAATCTTACTTAATTTAGGAGCTGCTCTAACATTTTTCCCTCCTTAGTTAGTTATGGGAGGTGACAGATTCCATGTTTTCATCTTTGTTCCTTTACTCTAGTTTTCTGTTGCTTACTAACTTAATTAATATCCAGTTAACCAAAATTGAAACTCGGATTAACAAAAGTAAATTTTAGGTGCGAGACAAGAGATGTTAAGATATATAGGGTCGAGACCCGACCGGAGGCAAAGCACAAAGAGGAATTGGAGAAATGGCAATCACGATTAACTCCAGCTATTACTTGGACATCGAGATAAACACCAACGCGCGACTCAAGTGACTCAGTGCGTGGAACAGTGTATTAGAAAGCAATAGTGTGTGATAACTTACTAATTTAATGCATTGATTGTTCTTGTTATTAACGAGTTTGTAATATGAGTAAAATACGCAACCAGGATGCATTAGCTTTTTATGATGCCTTACATGTAATATCCCTAAAGATATAGTTGTACATGTTAACCTAATAAATATGCGAACAACCAATGCAGTCGGCAATAAAAAGCCCAGTAAGAACCAAGCCATTAAAACGACGTTAGTTTAATACCAAAACGACGTCTTTATTTGCAACATCAAACACTACTAAAACGACACAGAACATGTAATTATTAAGGAAACAAACTGATTTCCATTTGTACACTGAAATTTGGATGCACTTTCAACTATCATGCGAACATTCTTCTAGAATTTCTTAAAAATTATATATATTGATTTGTACAAGCCCAATAGAACGAAACTTGCTTAATATTAAAAAAAAATGCATGTCACATGGCATGTAACATGCACGTTCTTGCATGTAATTGCATGTACATGGAAGTGGCTTATCATGTAACATGCATGTAAAGTCAATAAATGCATGTTACATGGAAAGCAACATGCATTATCTTGTATGTGCATACATGTACATGGAAGTAATGTAACAAGTCACATGCAAATAAATTAATGTACTTTTCATGTAACATGGAAGTTAAATGGAATTACAAAAGGCAATTCTCTTCCTTTTTTATTCACTGCTGACTTCACATCATGCCAAATATCCTCACCTGAACCGAATTTGCACTTGCAGGCTCCTTCAAATTCATTAGGTGAGATAAAAATTTTGCGCTTTATATAATCAAAACATTTACAGGCAGGAAAATCGTACGTTCTGTCAAGATAAATTGGCTGGCGAAATAAATTTTGCGATTTTACATACATAGCTGAGAATTTAATAAACGTGAAGTAATTGCATTGTAGCAACACACACATATTAAACAAAACATACCGATGAGTATTTTCGGCAAAAATCATTTTTTTCATACTTGATTCACAGTTTTGAGCATTCTTCAATGTAGTTTCATTCGACTTGACTGATATGAAAGACTTGCTGCTTATATATTAGTAGTTTTATTATTGAAGCATGACCTCTGCAAATCAATGTTTATAAAAAAATATAAAGTATTACCTGAATTAAGAAAATGAGGAAGAAATAACCAATTCAAATGCATTAAGTTAAAGTTATTTAGTCATTCAACAGTTCTAAAAAACAATAATTATAACAATGAACAAAAATAATACCAGAACATATAATGAATTCACCAATACATTTCACAAACATCTGTTGTAATGTCGTTAAAATTTCTAAACAAGTTATTTATACAATGGCAACTTATAATAAAATAATGTATTGAATTTATACAAAGATCATGCTTCACTATTATTATAAATGAAAATTTAGAAAATAGTTGCTGCTTTTCGCCAACTTGAATACTTTCTGCACATCAATCTAAAATACATGCTGTACAAAGATTTTTTTGAATACTACACTTACAACAGTTATTGCAGTGTATTTGTATATGAACTATTACCAATAATTTTTTATGCAATTGAAAAATCAAATATAAAAACTCTGAAAAGTAGGAATTTTAAATTAAATAAATTGACAAATATCCTAAACAACAAAATCTATATGATGCGAAATTGGTAATAAATAATTAGATAAACAAAATAAAAATATTAAGTAAAAAATATGCAAGTAAATGCTAACTACATCTAGAAATACATCAATAACAAAAATCAAAACATTAATGCTTTCGTTG
>CABFPE010000599.1:74751-86236 GCA_900660155.1 Hofstenia miamia
CAATAAAATTTTATCAAGTAATCAGTTTGGATTTCGACCTAAGTTCAGTACATCTGATGCGATTTTATCGATCACAGAAAGATTAAAATAAATACACATCAAAATTTGTTCACAGCAGTGGCCTTATTTGATTTAAGTAAAGCATTTTAAAACAAAATTTAAGGCGACAAGGTTTCAGTTTAAATGCAATAAATTTAATGAGTTTCTTAGGCAATCGCAAACAACGAGTAAAAATCGACCATATTTTTTCAGAGTATGCTGCTACAAATCTTGATGTGCCCCAAAGAAATGTATTAGGAACAATTCTATTTGCATTATACGTAAATGATATTTCAAAATCCTTGACAAATGGAACTATTTGCCAATACGCAGATGATACTTGTATATTACGAACAGCAAAAATCCCTTTGAGGCAACTAAACATTTGACAAAAGATATTGGAAACCTCGTAAGATAATTCAATCGTAATAAACTAAAAATCAATTCTGACAAAACTCAATTTATCATCTTTTCATCAAAACGACAATAAAAGCTTACGGAAAATTTTCAAATTATTGTTTGTGATAACGAAATTAGTCAAAGTAAATATGTTTAACTATCTAGGTGTATCAATAGACAATGACTTAAAATTCGATAATTTCTTTTCCCAAAAAAAAGATGGTATGTGGAATACTAAATCATTTGTACTATTTGCGCCATATAGGAAAATCATCGCATGCAGAACTAATTCATTCATTTGTCTTAAGTCAATTTAATTACAGTGTATTTCTTTTTCAAAATCTCACATCGCAAGAACATTCATCATTAGCAAAAATGTTTAACTGGGCATTTAGAACACTAAATTATATTGAAAAACATGTATCCATAACGCAATTAAGATCATCATATGATATCTTGGCCCCGAGTTACTTTATTTAGTACCAATCTTTATGTATGATTCACAAATTTATTCATGAATTAAGTTCATTAAGTTTTCTTAATAATTACATAAAAATCAATAAATGAAGTAAGACACTTTTTAGCATCAATAATCGTCAAGATTCATTTTCTTTTAAATGTTCAATCTTATGGAATGATTTAAGTATTGATATAAAATGTGAGAAAAACTATAAACACTTCGAGAAAAAAATAAAACAATTTTTAATAAATAGGCAAACATTATTGGGCATAGATTATATACGCAACGCATATTAGAATTACTTTTAAAACTGCTTTTTAATTAATATGGCATATTTAAATAGTTTTGTAAATATTTTTGTCATGTGTTACTTTATAATTTTTATATGCATTTAAGCAATAGATTTGCTTTGACTCTTCCCAAATATTACAAGTTTAAATAGTTATTCAATTAAAAATTTAAAAACTAGCCTTGGTGCTGCATTATAACGGAACTTAATGGTGACAGAATTTCAATGGCATTGTAGTCAAGCATAGATTCTACTTTTTTTTACTAATTTTTACTTTTATTTCCATTATTGTATTAATATCAGCATAATCAAAGTCTTACATTCATATAACTATGTATACATAATGATTTCGAAATTTGAATATAGATTATATTTTAATCTTATGCATGTTTCTGAGTAATCATTTAAACATTTACTTCGGCTGAACAATTTGCACATCACATGCTGTTACCAAAACATCTATGATATAATAATTGTTCAACGTTGAAATATGTCAACGCATTCACTTTCTGTTTTTTGGCTAATGATTGAATAAATGCATCAACAGATTTCACAGTTTATTTTGTGTAAGCATGTTTAGCACAGCAATTTTACAGAATTTCTTGCAAGATGGCAAGATGCGGGTGTTCCAGAATGGCTTGGAGATCACTTCAACAGCTGCTGCTGATACCTTCTCGCCGGTTGTTTACAACATTCTGAAGTATAAAATTATTACAGATCATGTCAATAAGAAAACTTATGTACGCAAAGATGATGGTGAACTACTAGAAATTATCCGAGATCAATTTTCATCTAAGCTTTTTTTGAAAAGTAAAAGAGGTACTATTATAGAATTGGAAGGTTCAGAGGAAGGAGGCATGGAAGTATTTGTGGATCCTATTACTGGAAAAAGCTATGTAAGAGCTGCTGATGGATCAATAATGGAATTAATTAAAGATGAAAAAACCGGAAAAATGTATCTCCGAACGAAGAGTGGTAGATTGCAGGAAGTTGGTGCCCATCTTGAATTTTACAAAGACCCTATTACAGGGAAAACTATTTTACGTGAAAAACGCAATCCTGGGATGCAGGTTTTTACCGATCCTGTAACAGGGAAGAGGTATGTAAAAACAAAAGACGGTCAAATTTTAGAGATATGGAAAGATGAAAAAACTGGAAAGACTTATTTGCGTACAAAGTCTGGGCGCATTGTTTCTGAAATGGATGAAAATATGACAATGTACACCGATCCAAGAACTGGGGTAACTTATTTAACTTCTAAACCTGGTGCATCACAAACATCTGTTTTTACAGATCCCAACACTGGTAAAACATATTTACGCACAAAATCTGGTCGCATTGTTGAAGTTCCTGTGGAAGATGCTGGTGAACTTTGGGTTGATCCAAAGACTGGAAAAATGTTTTTGAGAACGAAGTCTGGTAATCTTAAAGAGTTACCCTCCGATGCAGAGATTGTTAAAGACCCAACAACTGGGGCAGTCTATATGCGGACGAAATCTGGCAGACTTCTGCGAGTTGAAGGCGATGTTGATATATTTGTAGACCCTAACACTGGAGAAACATTATTAATGCAAAAAGGAAGTAATCTAATTAAGGATCCAACAACGGGAAAGACAATGATTAGGACTAAATCAGGCAGATTGGTGGAAGTTGAAGGGGACTTTGAGATAATGGTGGATCCCGAAACCGGAAAAGTTCTCCTAGTCAAAACTACAGAAGATGGAACAACTATTGTAACTGATCCAACAAGTGGTAAGGTATTTATAAGAACTGAATCAGGCACAATGAAGGAACTTATTGATGAGGGTGGCATCCTCTATGATGTCGCAACTGGAAAATCATATCTTCGCACAAAATCAGGTAGGTTAGTTGAAATGAAAGATGACTGTGAAATGGTTATTGATGAAAAAACTGGTAAGTTAATGATGCGAACAAAAAGTGGTAGACTATTTGAAGTAGCCAACGATGTGAATGTATTTACCGACCCCTCAACAGGGAAAACCTATATGAGGACAAAATCTGGGAAATTCATTGAAATGGATCCAGAAGCCGAACTGGAAATTGACCCCTTCACAGGAAAGATGTACATGAGAACAAAATCTGGAAGAAAGATTGAATTAGCAGGTGAAGTGGAATATGTAACAGATCCATTGACAGGTAAGAAAATTATGAGGCCTAAAGGAATTGTTGGATTTGAAATCTTTGTTGATCCAGAAACAGGCAAAGCTTACATGAAGAAAAGAAATCTGGCTGATATTGACGTTACTAAGTTATCCCCTGAGGAAAGAGCACGAGTTTTGGCTTTGCGAGAGAAGCAGCGTCAAATTCAGGAAAAGCTTCAATCTCAAGAAAATGCAATTGAGTTAGAAGAAAAGCTTCAAAGAATTGAACGCTTGGCGAAAAAATTGGAGGAAACGAAGGCGAAGTTGGCAAGAGAAAGAGAACTAATTGAGGCTGCGAAAAAGGCATATGAGGAGCAATTGACAGACTTAGAAGATGCAATACGTAAGGAAATGATTTGGTTCAATAACAGCCAAAGCTTAAGCAAACCATTTCTCTACTCATACCTTCAATCAGTTGCTGAATTCCTTAACAAAGAAAAATCGACTAAAAAGACCAAAAAGAAGAAAAAATAAAACGTATTTTTAAAAATAAGTTATTATTATTTTTTATTTGTAATTATTTTTTATTTTAATAGAGGTAGTTTTGCGAGGTCTTATGACACACATAACAATAATAAAAATAATAATAAGGGTTAACAACTCTATTGTAACAAATAAGGAAACACTTTACAAATAAATATGAAAAAAAATAAGTATTATACAAAGTTATTAAAAGCATGCACTCTTTTATAATAATAATAATAATAAGAGTCAAAATATTATATTTGACAGCAAGATACAATTCCTAAACTACAAAATGAATATGTAAATTAAACTAATAATAACATTGTGTGTGTGTGTGTGTGTGTGTATGCATTTTATACAACATTTTCGAATGAATGTAGTGTATTATTATCGCTAAGTAGGCTTTGTCTATTAAAGAGGAATGCTAGCAATTTCTTTCTGAATTTCTTGTAATTTTTTTCAAATTTAATTTCTCTATTTAAGTTATTCCATAATTTAGTTGCTGTGTGGTGAAAACAATTAGAATGTTTGTCCAACCATAAAAATGTTTGAGAACGTTCATTTAATATAATATACATGTACTGTTTTAAAAACCAAATTGAGACTTCAACAATTGAATTTAAATAATATTGCTAACATATGCATTTGAATTTGGTAATAAGGAGATAATATTTTGTATTTTAATTGGTAATCGGATGCATTGTCATGTTTTTGTGCAAAATTGAGTATTTTAAAGGACCAATTTAAAGTTTTAGTCAGGAGGTTGCGATGTTTTGAATAAATATTTGTAAAGAGGAATAAGCAATTTTGAAAGTGTGAAAGGCAGATTGCATTTATGAATTGTTTGTGGTACGTATTTGAAATATTTCTGAGATGATAAAGATACCTAACTCCAGAAGCCATTTTCTTAATTTTAGCCATGAAGAATCATTGTCAATTTCAACACCTAAGTAGTTAATAGATTCGCTTTGCTTTATTGGTACATGATTAAATTTAAGTTCTATGTTTTTTGTGAGATTTCTGTTTGTCTTAGGGGAGAATGATATAAATTTTCAATATTTATTATTATTTGAGAAATATTTTGTTAAATTGTCGATGTCATATTGGAGATTTTTAGTTGCATTAAAGGCATTTATATCAGGGCTTATAAAAGAGGTATCATCTGCACATAGATGAATTTAACTGTTTTTTACCTTTTGAGCTATGTCATTAACGTAGAATGCAAATAGAATAGGTCTGAGAACTGTGCCCTGTGGAACCCCAAGGTCCGTTATAATATATTTCAACTTTTTACCATTAAGTATAAATCTTTGCTGTCAATTTTTAAGGAAGGTCATTATTAAGTTAATAGATTTGTTATTAAAGTTATAATATATAAATTTGTCTTTCAATATGTCAAAATTCATTGAGTTAAAAGCTTTGCTCAAATCAGGGAATGCAACACAACTACATTTGTTTAGGGTTAATGTAGATTTTATTTGTTCTGATATTGATAAAATTGCATCTTGAGTGAAATAATCATTATGGGAGTGATAAAGGCGGTCTTTTAATATCGGATTCTCTCATAGGGACCTGCCAGTAGGCCTTACATAAATCGAGGCACGGGAAGAACTTGTATTTACTGGCGTCATAAAGAAGGTCCTCTATTCTGGGAAGAGGATAGGCGTCCTTGATGGTAATGGCATTTAGCTTACGAAAATTGATGCATAATCTGTACTTATCTCCGTGCTTAATAAAGACCATCAGAGTAGCGTATGGGCTGTTGCTCCCTTGTATGATTCCAACTATTCCAGGAGGTCACTCAGAATCTGTTTGTATTCTTCTTTAAACTGTGCCAGAACTTGCCGCACTGGTAGTCATAATGGCTTTTCCCTTTTTGTCTTTATCGATTGTTCCTCGCCTATGGCATGGCCCACCCTTATATAGTTAAAGATTTCACATTTTATTTATGCTATAGAAATCAGTCCCCCGTCGCGGCAAAATTCAGGCAGTTTGAAGATTTGCCCTTTTGCCCGCATCGAAAACACCTCATTTGCTGAGGGTTAGTCGACTTCTTTCTTAACACGAGCTCGGGGAGGACCGTTCTTGGCTGTGGGCTTACTAAGACCAGTGGTGGTTCTCAATTCAGTGACATCCTTATTGAGTTGATTTGTATTATGTATCAAATAAACGACACTGATGGGTTTGCAGATAATTGTGCGGGTCACACTTAAGTTCTAAGTGGGATCGAATGTGTTGTGGGAAACAATGACAGATATAAGTAAAAAGATCGTGACAAGAGTATTTGGGTGATAAATAGTTTAGTCGAAAAGCCTCTCTACCTGAGTAATATAATTCCGGACATCATCACCTTTTCAGAAAGACATGTCACACAGAAGGGTCTTATATTGATGTTTAATGTGAGGCGCCTTGTAGTGATCTTCAAAGTAGCCTACCAGTAACTGATGATTCGTTTTCATTTCCTTGTCGAGCATACTGTACTGGCTGTAAGCCAGTCCATGAAGGTATAGTGGAAATTGCGAGACGGTAGTGTCTTGTGTCTTATGATACTGTTTCATGGTTAATTCGAAAAGGAAGAACCATTCGTCAAAAGACTGAGAGACAGCATTGATTTGACCAGTGAACTTTGGTAGAGTGGAGTGCTTATTAAAATACTCAGGGCCTCGACTAGACTCTAAAGGAAGAACTGATTTGGTGAACCGTGGCCGGCCATGCATTGCAGACCCGATAGGTGCACCAAAAGAAGGGCTTCCATCAGCAACGTGCTCAGAAGCAGATGGTACGACTGTAGTACTCACAGGAACCAAAGGAAAGTGACGCAACCCCATGGGATGAACAGGCGTTGCTAGAGTAGACAGAGTTGAAACATGAAAACAGAAGATTGGGTAAAGATTGGCTCACAGTTTACACTCGTAGTAGGTTGGGTAGCAGACCTAGGGGGAGTAGTACTGCCTGAATCACATGGAGGATGACACTCTAATTGAGCGGACAGCATGTGTGCGAATTGACGGGTTAGTTGTTCGAATGTGGCATGTGTAATGTAATTGTCACAAGTAGGAGGAGAGGTTGTTTCCTTTGTGGGCGTGAGCTGACTAATCTGAAGCTGCAGCAACATTTTCTGTTTCATTCTTTGGAATTCAGCATGCTGGGTATTGAGCTCAGCTTGCAAGGCTTTGATGCGCCTCTCACCTTCTATTTGCAGAGTGACTTGCTGAGACAATGAATCTTGTAGATGCTCAATGTCAATTGTCTGATAATCAAAACAAGGGGTGGGGTTGATTGACGAGGTCGAAGGACGAGGAATTGGTGCAGCATTATGAGTGTTCAGAATGCGTCAGTTGTCCACAGGAGACACCTGAGTCGGAGAAGTAGGAAGGGATAAATTAACTAAAGATCCAACAGTGCAAGGGGTAGCATTCAGGCTACCAGCGCTTGCACAGGGGACTCCCACTGAGGGGGGCCCAAAAGGAGAACATCAAAAGACAGTACGATTAGAATCCATTTTGTAACAAGAACAATTAACAAGAATATAACTTTTCTTAGAAAAACTATCTCAACAGTTGGGAGCACTGTCAACTGATCGACAACATAGATAACAGAACAGCAGCAACATTAACAGGGTATAGGTATGGTAATAAATCCAACATGCACAAGAACAGAGACAACAGAAACTGATAAGTCAGGGGAAATCCATCCCAGCTGACTTAATCAAACTAAAACAAACAAATCAAGAACGCTATGTGACACCCTTGTTGCACATAAAGGTTCTGTGACTGGAGTACATCTCCAAACATCACTTCGACAGCATCAGAATCGTTCAGGATGACTTCAGGGTCACCATGTAGAATTGGTGGCTGGGGAATATAGCAGCATTACTAAGGAACTAATTGATTTGGCAGAATTTTGCAAAAGTGACTTTAATAGAGCAGCCACAATTCTAATGAAATAACAATAATAGATCTAACAAACATCGGTAATTCATCCATTGTAACTTGTAACTTTTTAGAGAGAAAACATCTAGGATGACCAATTCATACAGCTTCCAGCCAAAGTGCTACCTGAGGGAAGGTAGTTCGTGATTTGAGTGTGTGGTGCTATCCTATTTGTCTCATTATTTAATTTCTATCTCAATACAAATATAATGGTCTCGAAGTAGTCCTTATCTCTCAGCTCACTATTAAATAGCACGTAATTGCCGTGCATTTGCGTTAACCAGCAGTATAATATCATCACAATGTATTAATGTTTTGGTCCATGTTGAAATCAAACGAAGGTCTTATGTTTCCTATATGTAGCCATAACCTAATACAGTCCACGATTTGGGCTGCTAACTGTCTGAAGCCCACGCAGTTAACAGTAACTCCCAAATTGTTGCTGTGACTTACAAGATCATTATCATAAAATAATTTGAAAAAGAAAAATGTAAACGTTTAAAAGAGTTGAACACAGTTGAGGAAAGGTAAACTCTATTGCTTGTTTGCTACAATTTCTGCAGTATTTATACATAGTTTCAAATTATTACCTGACTTTGTTTACAACTCAAGAAATCATACGATCATATGTCCCTCATAAATTCAATTGAGCAACAAAACACACGTATACAGCATTGAGGGGACATAATTATAGCATCGTAAAATAAGCTCGAAAATAAGGAGCTGACGTCAAAGTGACGTAATCACACAAATTACAAAATAAGAAATAAATAGAAATCAAAATTAAATTTGCAAGAAGTCCCAGAGTGACTCTACATTAAGACTAGGAAAAGAACTTTTAAAAGTAACAAATATATTGACAAATTAACCAAAAATAAAAAAAGGCTTGGTTAGTATTATCTGAAGATAATTCACAAATAAATGTACAAAATTATGCAGACATTAAAAGTAAACATTGAGAAGTTAAGATTAATCAAAGAAAAACAGAGGAGAAGTATTTTTATGATAACCTAACACAATCAAAAAAATAAATGGCGCTTCATAAATAAACTCTTAAATAAGGAAAAAGATCTAACAAGTTCAATACAGGAAATCATATTTGATAATGTAAAGTTCACAAGTCATAAAGAGATTGNCTTAAAATTAATAAATAGTTCTACGCCCACACGTGCAGGCTCCTTAATAGATTATCTATTAACAGATTCCGAACTAATAAATTTTTCAACATATATATTTAACTCATTTAGTGATCATAATCTTTGCATGTATGTAACTAATGAAATACATACTATAAAAAATACTCGCAAGAAAATTTACTCTCGTAGTTATGCTAATTTTAACAAGCAACAGTTCATTGATTATTTGCAAAATGTTACATGGGATTACATCTATACACTAAATGACTCTGATGCTATGTTCACTTTCATAATCAAGGAAATAAGGAAATGTCTAAATAGATGTGCCCCATATAAAGTCAAATATATTAAAACTGGGAAAAGAACGTTTAAAAGTAACGAATATATTGACAAATTAACAAAAGATAAGAAAAAGGCTTGGTTAGTATTATCTGAAGATAATTCACAAATAAATGTACAAAATTATGCAGACATTAAAAGTAAACATTGAGAAGTTAAGATTAATCAAAGAAAACAGAGGAGAAGTGTTTTTATGATAGCCTAACACAATCAAAAAAATAAATGGCGCTTCATAAATAAACTCTTAAATAAGGAAAAAGATCTAACAAGTTCAATACAGGAAATCATATTTGATAATGTAAAGTTCACAAGTCATAAAGAGATTGTCAATCACATGAATAGAACATTTAAGTATCTAGGTACCTTTAATGGTCCCAATTTAGACTATATAAATAGAATTGATCAACTAAAATCAACATTCAGTTTTAATTATATTAATGAATATGAACTAATTAAAGTTGTAGCTGGTCTTGATAGAAATACATGTACAAATAGCAGTGGTATTCTAGTATTTATAATCAAAGAATATATTAAATATTTCTCGGAACATCTACTTTTTGCATGCAATTTTGCAACACATTCATCAACATTTCCTCAAATATTACAAAATCTGATATAATGTCAGTACTAAAGAAAGGAGATCCTACAAATTGTATAAATTACAGACCAATTTGCTATCACAAATCCTATATCCAAAATCTTTGAAAAACCCTTATGCAGACAAATAAATAACTATCTAAACGATTTAAAGTTAATCTCAAATAAACAATTTGGCTTTAGAGAAACATTTGGCACGACAGATGCTTTACTTTCTCTTACGGAAAGTACAAGGTATTATTTAAATAAGGACATAAGTAGTGCTATTGCAGTTCTATTGCCTTACTAGATCTGAGTAAGGCTTTTGACAGCCTTGATTTCAGGATTCTAATTTCAAAATTACGAAAATTGGTTTTTCTAGTGATTCTTGTAAGCTTATGGATAGCTTCTTAAATGGAAGACAACAACGTGTTCGTATCCAAACCACATTTTCTGATTATCTAACAACTCATAAAGGTGTTCCACAAGGTACGGTCTTGGGACCAATATTATTCAATATATACATAAATGATGTAAGCAAATTTATTAAAAATTCAGAAATAATTCACTATGCAGATGATATGTGTATAGTAAATCGAAACATCAGTCCAATTATAGCTACACAAGATTTACAGGTTAGCATTGAGAATATAAAAAATTATCTTAACCAAAACAAATTAACAATAAATATTCAAAAAACGCAATTCACAATATTCTCTCCAAATAAATATAAGAAGATTTCCACTGATATCAAATTAGACATTAATGGGGATGGGGACATACCACCAATTGAACAAAATAAAACAATTAAATACTTAGGAGTAGAAATTTATAACAATTTAAACTACACAAATTTTATAAAAAGTAAAATCAAGAAAATGGCAACCGGGGTACATTATTTAAGAGAAATCCGGAATATAGCCCAAATTAAGCCCAAGTAACATTTAACGCTGCTTTTGCGCATATTTTAGGCTCCTTGACATTATTAGCTCTAAAACGGCTGTTTAAGAGCGTAAATTCAGCTAAAACAGATGTCAATCAAAATTTTACGTCTTTTGATAGNACACAAAATTTACAGGTTAGCATTGAGAATATAAAAAATTATCTTAACCAAAAAAATTAACAATAAATATTCAAAAAACGCAATAATTTGATATTTCCGCCAATATCAAATTAGACATTAATGGGGACATACTACCAATTGAACAAAATAAAACAATTAAATACTTAGGAGTAGAAATTGATAACAATTTATATTACACAAATTTTATAAAAAGTAAAATCAAGAAAATGGTAACCGGGGTACATTATTTAAGAGAAATCTGGAATATAACCCAAACTAAGCCAGCAATATTTGCTTTTGTAATTAGCCATTTTACATATGCGTGTACACTATTAAATGCTATGCCCATTGCTGAAAGTGAACACATAAACAGTGTTTTTAATTGGTCAAATAGAAGTATATATAACATCAATAAATACTTAACTAGTAAGAAATTACAAGATTTACAAATTCTCACACCTATTTACTATATCAAATACATCAGTTTAGTAAATATTTACAAGCACATTAATTATCATACAGTATCTACTGACTTTCTCACTAGATACATTACATATAACAAACGAGCTAAAAAATGCATAAATCAAGTACTTGTCAAAACTCAGAACTGGAGGAAGAGCTATAC
>CABFPE010000599.1:100252-117673 GCA_900660155.1 Hofstenia miamia
TATAGATCGAAGACATCACCTGTAAGAAACCACATTTTTGAACAATCTGATGTTAATATTTGATCCAATCTGAGTATTACATCCAATGAACTCTTCACTGTTGTGCATCTTATATTCTCTTTTAAATGTAGGATTAATTTATAAAACAATTTGTCAAATGCAGAATAAAAAGTTTACTTGCAGTCCATTATTGGTCTACCCTTAGGTATTTCTCCAATGCAAGTTCTTACCAGTTCTTTATGTAGTTTAGGTGTAAAGTAGAGGAATTTACTTCTTCTACTTTCCATCGAGAATGATTTGTCATTTTTAATATACCAGGAGTAATCGTAAATTTTAATATAATTTATATGCAGCTTTATATCCTCTTTTACCAATTTGAAATGATCTATGAATTCAATTTCTGTAAGTTTCTTATATTGTGGTTTCTCCATTTGGAAATTACACATCATAGAATACTGCAACTTTGACAGACACGCGAATGAATTACCCTTATCAGTTTTTTTAATTATTATATTTTCCTTTTTCTTGATGTCATTCATAAACCCAATTTTTTACATTTAAGATTTATCTTCATAGTTCCACAAAGCAAAGGAATATTTGAAATGTTTGAAAGATCTGCTTTCCGTATTTCAGGCGTGTAATTAGGAATATATGAAGAACCTTTAGATAATAGTTTTATAGATTGTCTAGAAAGGCAAAAATCCTTCACTCCATTAATAATGCATTTATGCTTACACCAGTGCGTTCCATTGTGTCTTAGGTGCTTTGGCATGTTGCTAGTAATTAGTTTAAAAAAAGAAGTTGATTTTCACTTAATATCTTCCTATGGCATCTAATATGCCAATGAATTCGAGACCTAGTCGAGACTTTTTCAAACATATTTAAAGGTATATAATATTGATCACTCAATTTCGTTTCAAAAATTTAAATTAAATGGACTTTTTTGTATAAAAAATCTTTCTTCAAAAACATTGGCTCTAATAGAGCATTATTTCATTGCAATTGTTTGAATTCTTTACGTCATTATCCGAAAAAACGACTAAATAAAATTCGAGACAAGACTCGTGACTTAAGCTTGGTCAAGACCGAGACTCGAGACTTTTTTTGACAGACTAAATTTTCTAATATAGTAACAATTGTGATAAATTTATCAACATTCATTTTCCGCTTCATAAACATAAGCACTAATGAGCGAATTTCAAAATTTATTTTCCAACGTTTCAATGAATTTTTATACGAATTTGAAAGAAGCATTTAAAAATAACCTTCCAAAAATATGTGGATACTTTTGCGTAAAATTTGGGAAAGACCATTGAAAAATATAAAAACCTCCTTATGGATGCTTTATTAAAAATTCAATTCATTACATGTCATTGCACAAGCTTTCTTGATTTTCTGCTCCAATCTGTTCATCTTGAAATATTTTTATAAAATACACATTGAAATAATTTTAGTTTTTCAAACCATGAAATATTTTGAAATCATCAGCAAATTGAGAGGAATTAAACACAGTATACTTTTTTAAACAATGTTTGAAACACCAATTGCTTTAACTGTTAACAGCGGTTTGGCGTACTTTTTGAAAGATTTATATGAAACTTGTTGATATATTGATTGACTTTTCATGAAAATCATAGAAATACTATATTTCAATCTTTCAACATAATTTGAGAACAACAACCTGAAATATTGTTGTATACTACGTAAAGACAGTTTAGGTTACTGTTTGTACCCCAGAAATTTTGATTAAATATATTGATTTTTGTATCTTGAAATAGAATGTACTACGCAATATTTTATAGTTAAATCATATAAACAGACAGATAGCCTTGTCTAGGAACGTATTCTAGAATGAATGATTTCACGGCCTTCATTGTAGGCCTTTGTAATCGACAAACATTATCACAAAAATTGACACTTTCATTTGAAGACAGATACAAAGTCTAATGATAGAGACCTTGCCAATGGTAGTGCTAACCATGTAATAGGTATAACATCGATTTCACTTACAAAAAGCGATGAAATAAATTGACGTCGATAGGAAATATACAAATCGACGTCCATAATACCGGCTAAATTAATGTAATCACACATACATCAATGTAAAATTCAAAATAGATAAATCTACAAAAATCATAATGTAAATACGTTTTAACTATACAAAGATCATATTTAAAAGCAAATAAAGACAAAATTACAGAACTGAACAGAACATTTCATCTTCATCTTAATTTCTTGTTTCCTGTAAACATCTGTCTAAACAAATATATATATATATATATGGACATGAACTGCAAACTGCAAATATATAATATAATATCATTGATCAAATTTAAAAGTACATCTCCATGACGAAATAATAATGAACAACATACCATAATAATTTCTGAATTTCTTTGACATAAGTCACAATCAATCAATGCTAACTTCAAAATACAACACTACATATCTAAAATAGAAAGTGAATGCTATATATATAATATAATACCGGGTTGAGATGTTGACACAAAGAAATCCAACTACATGAAAGTATATGTTTAGAAAACAAATTCAAGAAACTTAAAATGGCATTTCCGCGCATTCAAAGCAGCTAATGAAGTTCATGATAGCGAACAATTCCAAATTTCTCGGCAACACGGGCATCCTGAATGCAGTTGAATTCAAGAGTTACAACTTTATATTCAAAATGTTTATTTTTAATATAATAAATAATGATAAAAAATATTAATGGTGATGTATGTAGAAATACAGTTCATGGCCACTAATAGTAACAATCTAAACTAATGTATTTGAATAATATAATGCAAGTTTTCTTTGTATTAATTAATTATATATTAGAAACAATAATTAGAAACAATATTCAATAACTATTCAACGAAATAATGTGCAGTTAAATGTTTAGAGCTCGGAAGGCTTCACTCACTTAGCTTCAAATTAATACTTTATATCGACAACAACAGCATGAGTAAGAAATTAATAAAATATTACCTTTTAGGTGATATTGAATGCTTTGAAAAATTTCATTTGCTGTTTTTGAAAGAAGACAGATTGCAAATTAAAGAAAATAGTTTTATCTCAAAAATAACGTCCAATGACATGTATAACTTACCTGAGTTATAAATTTGAGGTCAATCCATCTATTACTTTTTCCGTAAAGTTGCTAACAGACAGACAAACAAACAAACCAACTCTACCAAAAACATAACCTCCTTGGCGGGCGGAGGTAAAAATCAGAAACGTTAGCGATTAGTTTAACATCTGAATGTTATGAATTTCTGTATTATTGTATTTGTAAATAGTAAAACAATGTGATGCATTATTACGATTTTCCAGTTTATGTAAATTATGTATATAATTTATTTGAGCTTGAAACGAAGCTATTTTAAAACATAATATTTGTAAAAAAAATTTACAGTTTGAAATTTTGTGAAGCTTGATTTCCAAGCCCCACACACCTCATTGTTTACATTGTTTAAATATATGAAATTTGAAATGACAAGTTTGTAAGACAATTTGAGCGATGATGTCTCTCAGCTATATTCTGCTATCAGATGAGAATATATTTGCCGCAACCAACGTTACCATAAAAGAATGATATGCAGGTATACTTGAAATTACACAAACTTGCAAGACTTTCTGTTAAAACCGGAAAAGGTGTGCCTATTGAACGCATATGGTCGGATATTGGAAACATTACCACTGATTTGATTTAATAAAAACAGCAGGATTACACATCTCTGTGTATGAGTATGAACTGAAAAAAAGATTTCGTCAAAAATGCACCATAAGGGGGAGAAACACAACCACTTTTTGTCAACTCAGGTTGCATGTTTGAAACAGCGGAAACAGTAACATTTGAGAATATAACTTGCATGAATATTGTAATTAGGAAATTTTTGCATAATTAAATATAGACTTGCTTTTCCATTTTTTTGCCTAAATCGATGAATTGGTTGTGTAAAATGCGCTACATTACACCAAATATCGAATGTCTGCATTTTTAAAAACAGTGAAAAATGGAGTTAACGTCGGAGACATAATATATAATTACTGTTTATTGTTGATATTACACAGCATAACCAATATTGAGCAAGAATGTCCTATTGGACATGTAGATATCAGGAGTTCTGTTTATTGCATGACCATATATGGTAAGTCGAAATTTTCTAGCCATCCATAATAGACATATTTTAAAACTTTTGTCCATACATTATCGCCATTATGTAAAATATGGTGAATGACGGTGACGACACATACGTAGAACACATATTGTAATACGTAATACCAAATAAATATAGTGATTTCTAATATTTAATAACAAATAAAAATTGCAATTGAAAGACAACCATTTTTCTGTAATATGAAATTGTAGTGATATCACAAGGCACAAGAAATTCACTAGGTTGCAGAAACAAATTTTAAAGTAAACTAACACACAAAGTCCTGGGGGCGCAGCCCCCAAAGCATGTAAGGATCAAACGCTAAATTCAGCTGTAAAATTCATATAAATATAAATAAATTTGCCTATTTTAAGGCAAGCCTGTAGGTAGCATTAACACTCACAAGTTGGATAAGGAATTTCAACTTACTTTAACTTTAAACAGACTAATGTAGATTTAAAAGGATAAACCGTTTATCCACATTTTCAAACAATTTTCTTGAAATCTATTAGGAAATTTGTAAATCGTGAGATATATTGGCAAAGTATGTCAAAAAATTATTTAAATAATTTCATGTTTACGAGCTGTTATTGTTCTTAGCTTTATTGTCCAGGGGTACCTAATCTCCCATTAGCAGTTTATCACAGAAAGTACCTTGGCTTCGGATGTCCTAGCAAGTAAATATTAAGTTGATAAATTCATAGAAGAAGTACAAAGGATAAGGCCAAGGATGACAAGCCAATTAACAAATTCTGAGACTCAAACATATATTATGCCACAACAATAAGCTGAATTGTCAAACAATTAAATGTCAGGCCTAAGGTTTCGTAGGCATAGCCAGGTTTGCTACAGAGTTTTCAACACATGAAAATCTCTGCTCACTCGTGATTATTATCATCGAACATCGCTTATTAATGAGTTTTAAGATTCAATTTCCTTGCTTAAAAAGTGGTTCAATCTAGATACTAATACAAACGAACAAAATTGATCTTTTAAGGCCGGGAAGATATTCAATTGCTTGCTATATATGCAGTAGAATAGTTCAAAATCGATTCATTCTTTTGTTGATTAGTTTATTTTCAATAAGTACTTGCTTACCCTCTAGAAGCTGTGCTAAGATACAGGGTGTAACAAAAGTAACCAGACGCTTCATTTTACGAGGAATCTAACTTTATTCATAAGAGTAGGAATAAAAAAACGAATCATTCATAGTAGAATATACAGTGTAGCAAATCTAAAACAACTTACTGAGATTAAAATGTCTAAAACGATGAATCGTAAAAGAAGAAAGTGTTCATAGCAAATGTTCAACATCATGGCCATCATGTTCAATACATTTGTTAATCCAGTCATGAACAGACCGGCACGCCTTGTTCGCCAAATCCAATAATATGGCACGAATTTCTTCGGTAATAGCATTCTTCAGATCGTCTATAGTGCGTGGGTTTCTGCCATAAACTTTGTTCTTTAGTAAGCCCCACATAAAAAGGTCGGGTACGGTCAGGTCTGGGGTAACGATCAATAGGAATGACGATTTCAAAAATTTGAATGAAAAATCTGAACCCCAAATCGATTAAAGATATAACATCACAGTTAAATTTCCATCCATTGATGTTCAGCTACGTAACTACAGTTTTTTCCTTTTATTTTGCAAGCGTCTGGTTACTTTTGTTACACCCTGTACATAGAAAACTAATCGAAATACAGTTTAAAGAAATACATATATTTATTCAAATATATAATCTCAATTTCACTGAAATCGTGTCTCTAACGGTTTTAATTTTTGGTGACATCAGACTTTGGGGAAATGAAATTGGGGATAGTGATATACAACTTTTGAATTCAATATAAACATTAAAATTGTGAAAATATATTTTGTTACTAGATGGCTCACAACAAATTTCTTCGCTAAACAGAATTTCTACCCCAAAATGACTGATCGATGTATTTTCAGATTCAAATCGTCGTCGATTTTAAACTCAATGTCAATTGGGCTGGAAATTCACAATCAATAATACATTGATTAAATCTGATTAACAATTGTTCTCCAAAAATAGGAAAAAACGGTTTAATAATAAGCAATGGGCGATTTTAAGAAACGATTAATTTGTTGGTATCAAGTTTTTTAACAATGTTTTCTAATTAATTAATTGTATGAAGTCTAAAGGAATATTGTTTTGATTGAATAAGATTAGCAGAATGTTGTTTTTTTCTTATAAGATGGGAAATTGAAATTTAAAAGTTCTTTGAATGTTGAATTTCAATTGTTTTGTATTTGATTTCTGTCGGTTACAGTCGTATTATTAAAGTTAAATTAGGATGAAAGACCTTTAGATTTTCCAATAAATTTATGGATGAATCGCCATTTTTCTCAAATTGAATATAATTGAGTAAAGAATTTTTGCCGAGCTTTAGTTAAATGTTTTTGTTCTTAATTGCTTGATTACTGTTTTTGATCCTTAGTAATTGGTACAATTAGTCTTTGTTAGCTCGGAGTTTGCAAGATCAAATAATTCTCATTAAATTGATACTAGTTCACGGACTTGATTATTGTCGGTATTTGAAAAAGGAAATTCAGTTGCTTGCTTATTTATCTGCGTAATGTCCATATCGTCCTCCATTAAGGAATAAAAGAATTTATTAAAATGGGGATGCATATATATATATATATATATATANACAGGAATTCCGCGCAGAAATAATCATAATGTATTTCAGGCCTAAGACTAGATTTAACAGAACAGAAATTGTAATGATAAAAAGGAAGAGCATATGTGCTGCAGTTCTTAAATCTCAAACATTGCATTTATTCATTAAAGAGGATTTAAAACCAGCGAATTCTTCATATATTGGTAAGAGAATGCTACAAATCGCATATCCACAAGGTTTCTTCATATGCTTACCTAAAACTTAAAAATATTACACTATATATTCAGTGTGGTAAAGAGCATAATAAATTTTTCCTACATGTTATATTCTTATAAACATATGTTAGGAGGATTTCAAATGTGAATTTAATAATATACACAAAGTTACAAGGTAAATTCAACATATATCTATAATGTCAAAAATGTACAATTATTTCTAAGGGTAAAGTTTTTCTTGGAAAAAACATAGTATTTGAACGTGAATAAGTTCTTATCAAAAATTCCAACCCTGACATTTTCAACTTTCCAAATATCAGACTTGCCATGTTTGCATAGCTTGGCTTTTTTTAAAGTTCCAATTGAAATTTCGTCATGTGCGAAATTATCTGTATGGCCAACTTGAAAATCATTGAAAAAGAAATTGTCCAAATTGAACCAAGATGTTTCCTTTTTCGTGCCAAAGTATTTGATTTTGACTGTGTCATCAGTTCCTGCATTTTTGGAAGCCTGTGTTTTAATCACTGTAAAGTATCTGTGTGCATATAAAAATGTAATTAAACTTAGTAAGAAAACTGTCTGACGAATAATGGTTAGATCTTTTATTAAAATACGTCGGAAATTTCTCAAATTTATTTAAAAGTCAAGAAGGATGTAATAAGATTAAATTATCACAAGAATTTATTCTTGGATCAAGAGGGGATCCATAACATTTTGGTCTTGAAACAAATACGGCTGTCCATATTCAGGAATTTCATATTGATTATTATGCGCATAGCGTTAATTGACTTACCTCCAAAGAAATTCAAAAATTTAAATGAAAAATTTCTGAATAGTGTTCTTGATACGCCACTGATTAAAAAGTGAAAGAATCAGTACTAAATATATATTAAATAAATCCTTAAATTTCATTCAGACCCAAATTGTGAAAAACAAATAGGAAAAAATGAATACTTAAGAAAATTTTTTTAAATTTTACCATCCTGAAAAAAAGCAGTTGAATATCAAGGGAATTGGAGGTTCCTGATTTTGTGCATGGTGTGCATGAAAAGGGTTCCCTCTAATTTCTTAAGAAAGAAAACTTTTGAGGCTAGTAGTTGTTTCCATGGGCAATTTCTACGACCTAGAAGTATTCTCAAATGCATCATTGTATAGTATTGCTTCACATCTTTAACTTAAGCTTTGTAGCCATATACCGTGTTCATTAATTTAAAAACAAAAATATCATATAATTGACTTAAAATGAACCACGCTGAAAGCAGATGGTCAAAATCCACAATTTTATCAAATTTTTGACGAATGAAATATTGCAAAGTAAGTGTAGCTGGTACACTAAATAAGTGTACTGTTTGTTTAATCCAGATAATGCCACGCATTTATTTTTAGGAAACTTAATTTCTTAGCACAGCTTCTAGAGGGTAAGCAAGTACTTATTGAAAATAAACTAATCAACAAAAGAATGAATCGATTTTGAACTATTCTACTGCATATATAGCAAGCAATTGAATATCTTCCCGGCCTTAAAAGATCAATTTTGTTCGTCTGTATTAGTATCTAAATTGAACCACTTTTTAATCAAGGAAATTGAATCTTAAAACTCATTAATAAGCGATATTCCATTCTTGAATATATTTGTTTTTATATATATATATATATATATATATATATATATATATATATATATATAAATATATTCAAGAATGGAATATCGCTTATTAATGAGTTTTAAGATTCAATTTCCTTGATTAAAAAGTGGTTCAATTTAGATACTAATACAGACGAACAAAATTGATCTTTTAAGGCCGGGAAGATATTCAATTGCTTGCTATATATGCAGTAGAATAGTTCAAAATCGATTCATTCTTTTGTTGATTAGTTTATTTTCAATAAGTACTTGCTTACCCTCTAGAAGCTGTGCTAAGAAATTAAGTTTCCTAAAAATAAATGCGTGGCATTATCTGGATTAAACAAACAGTACACTTATTTAGTGTACCAGCTACACTTACTTTGCAATATTTCATTCGTCAAAAATTTGATAAAATTGTGGATTTTGACCATCTGCTTTCAGCGTGGTTCATTTTAAGTCAATTATATGATATTTTTGTTTTTAAATTAATGAACACGGTATATGGCTACAAAGCTTAAGTTAAAGATGTGAAGCAATACTATACAATGATGCATTTGAGAATACTTCTAGGTCGTAGAAATTGCCCATGGAAACAACTACTAGCCTCAAAAGTTTTCTTTCTTAAGAAATTAGAGGGAACCCTTTTCATGCACACCATGCACAAAATCAGGAACCTCCAATTCCCTTGATATTCAACTGCTTTTTTTCAGGATGGTAAAATTTAAAAAAATTTTCTTAAGTATTCATTTTTTCCTATTTGTTTTTCACAATTTGGGTCTGAATGAAATTTAAGGATTTATTTAATATATATTTAGTAATGATTCTTTCACTTTTCAATCACTGGCGTATCATGACTACTATTAAGAAATTCCTAAATTAAACTTTTTTAATTTCTTTTGAAGTATATCAATCAGTGGAATGTGCATATAAACAATGTGAAATTCCCGTAGGTAGCACGTATTTGTATCAAGACCAAAATGTTATGAATCCCCTCTTGATCCAAGAATAAATTCTTGTGATAATTTAATCTTATTATATCCTTCTTGACTTTTAAATAAATTTGAGAAATTTCCGACGTATTTTAATAAAAGATTTTACCATGATTCATCAGACAGTTTGTTTGCTGAGTTTAATTACAATTTTATATGCACACAGATACTTTACAGTGATTAAAACACAGGCTTCCAAAAATGCAGGAACTGATGACACAGTCAAAATCAAATACTTTGGCACGAAAAAGGAAACATCTTGGTTCAATTTGGACAATTTCTTTTTCAATGATTTTCAAGTTGGCCATACAGATAATTTCGCAAATGACGAAATTTCAATTGGAACTTTAAAAAAAGCCAAGCTGTGCAAACATGGCAAGTCTGATATTTGGAAAGTTGAAAATGTCAGGGTTGGAATTTTTGATAAGAACTTATTCACGTTCAAATACTATGTTTTTTCCAAGAAAAACTTTAACCTTAGAAATAATTGTACATTTTTGACATTATAGATATATGTTGAATTTACATTGCAACTTTGTTGATATTATTAAATTCACATTTGAAATCCTCCTAACATGTTTATAAGAATATAACATATAGGAATAATATATTAAGGTCTTTACCACCTGAATACATAGTGTAATATTTTTAAGTTTTAGGTAAGCATAAGAAGAAACCTTGTGGATATGCGATTTGTAGCATTCTCTTACCAATATATGAAGAATTCGCTGGTTTTAAATCCTCTTTAATGAATAAATGCAATGTTTGAGATTTAAGACCTGCAGCACATATGCTCTTCCTTTTTATCATTACAATTTCTGTTCTGTTAAATCTAGTCTTAGGCCTAAATACATTATGATTATTTCTGCGCGGAATTCCTGTGATAATATTTATGATTAAAATAATCACTTTTGGATCGCTCTTAAATTTTACTCGCGCATTTAATCAAAATAATCGGCAACATTCGATTTTCTCAGCTAATTGGCGTAAATATTCCATTTGTTTGCATACTGCGTAATGTTGCTCAATTTTGTTATTAAATTGAATCGTAGTGAACGAAAATTATTAGCCTATAGAATTGTTGCAACCACATGAAATCCTACAGAATTGAAATATTAAATCAAAAGGCCTGCGAAGATTTTTAAAAAAATTTTTGTATTGCAGTTTTGTTTGAATGGACTATAGTAGCCATACCTATAGTGCTGTTAAGCAATTGAATGCACTAATTTATTTTATATTTGGATTAAATTGTGAAACATAAATAAGGCAATTTCCAATGTTATAAAATAACTTATTTCAATAAGTGCGACTATTTTTCCACATATTTCGTGGATAGTTGGTTTCGTTTTTTATTATATTATATATAAATAGACGCCACATAAATATGGCCGAATTAAAGCTGGTCACTTTCTTTAATAATAGTTTCCTGTGTATTATAAAGTAGAGTTCAGACCTACAACTTTTATCACAAATTTTGCGTTAGATGGAATTAAAATTTTCAAAACTAATATATTGTAATTCGAAATTATAGGCCGATGAAAATGATTTGGCTTAATTAACAATAAATCAATAACAATATGCAACTCTAATAGTTATGATAACGTGGAGTTTATTCGTACTCCACGGGTTTGAGTCTGCAAACTTTCTACACAAGTGGTTGCTTTCACCTGCTGCTTATTTCGAAATTTTAATAAGCCAAATTTTTGTTTTCAGGTACATCAAGATTAAAATATTATAAACAGACATAACTTTAAATGCAATTTAATAAACACTAAAGGCTCCAAAAATTAAATTCTGATCTAAGATTGGGAAATTTCAACACTAGAACAGCTAGTATTACTTGAAAATAAATTTTCATCTAATGTTTCAAATGCGAAAAATATGGAATTATAACAAAAATTCTGCAAATAGCAAATTCAATATTATCAGAATTATTAGAAATATATGTAACTGCTAATAGTTTTGCAGATGAATAGTGAAACGGAACAAAAAATGATTAAAGGCCTGTCAGAACTACACAATTTAATCCTTCTCAACTTGTTATGAAATTATTAAGTCAATCAATAAGCATAAAACCAACAAATCAAACAGTCCCTCAAGCATTACACTATATATTCAGTGTGGTAAAGAGCATAATAAATTTTTCCTACATGTTATATTCTTATAAACATATGTTAGGAGGATTTCAAATGTGAATTTAATAATATACACAAAGTTACAAGGTAAATTCATCATATATCTATAATCTCAAAAGTGTACAATTATTTCTAAGGGTAAAGTTTTTCTTGGAAAAAACATAGTAATTGAACTTGAATAAGTTCTTATCAAAAATTCCAACCCTGACATTTTCAACTTTCCAAATATCAGACTTGCCATGTTTGCATAGCTTGGCTTTTTTTAAAGTTCCAATTGAAATTTCGTCATGTGCGAAATTATCTGTATGGCCAACTTGAAAATCATTGAAAAAGAAATTGTCCAAATTGAACCAAGATGTTTCCTTTTTCGTGCCAAAGTATTTGATTTTGACTGTGTCATCAGTTCCTGCATTTTTGGAAGCCTGTGTTTTAATCACTGTAAAGTATCTGTGTGCATATAAAAATGTAATTAAACTTAGTAAGAAAACTGTCTGACGAATCATGGTTAGATCTTTTATTAAAATACGTCGGAAATTTCTCAAATTTATTTAAAAGTCAAGAAGGATGTAATAAGATTAAATTATCACAAAAATTTATTTTCGGATCAAGAGGGGATCCATAACATTTTGGTCTTGAAACAAATACGGCTGTCCATATTCAGGAATTTCATATTGATTATTATGCGCATAGCGTTAATTGACTTACCTCCAAAGAAATTCAAAAATTTAAATGAAAAATTTCTGAATAGTGTTCTTGATACGCCACTGATTAAAAAGTGAAAGAATCAGTACTAAATAAATATCAAATAAATATTTAAATTTCATTCAGACACAAATTTTGATAAACAAATAGTTAAAAATGAATACTTCAGAAAAAGTTCCGTCAAATCTTACTGTCCTGAAAATGAGTTGTTGAAGATCAGGGAATTGGAGTTTCATGAAAGGGCTCACATTATATTCTTAAGAAAGAAATCTTTTGAGGCTAGCAGTTGTTGCCCATTGGCAATTTTTACGACCTTGACGTATTCTCGATTATATTTTTGTATATTTCTAATCAACCAGAACTATGATTTAAAAATAAAACACTCTTTTCTACAACAACTAAAAGTACATCAAAATCTTTTCAGAATTTCTTTCCCACGAATGTACCTCTAGCAAATTTGATCCAAATCACACCAATATAAATTTATTAGATAATTCAACTTTTGTTAAAATACATTTTACTAACTACACATGGAAGAAGCTCATTTCAAGCTACCAGTGAGGTTTAGTGTTTATTATGCCTCTTCAATAATATAATTTATAAACTTCTTTAAAACATGAGTGCTTACAATATTTCTAACAGGCTTTGATAAAATTGCTCAGAAATGTAGGAAAGATAGTTACTCTACCCCGATCTCAAACGGGGGTGTGCTGAGGAAGCACCTTCATGATCAATTCTGTTCAATCTATAGTTTGAAATAATATTTAACACTTATATTTTTTCGAAGTTCCTAAAATATTGTTAGCAAGACCAAAGTCTAATAATAAAAATAATACTTTCATTATATTTCCAGTTATTCACATGTTTTTTTTTCAATCTTCATGATCAATATATTCACTTCAGAACGTCAGGATAGGACACCATCGCCTTAAACTCATTTCTTAATTTGTGCAGTTTATCGTTCGCCATTACCCTGCCAAATATTTGCGTTGTTGGGATCTTGGAATACAATATTTGACGTCAGACTACCAGATAATCCTATTTCTTGTCCTCTTCGTATTCAGCCATATGTGAGCTATTGTCCTGCCAAGCTTCACTGCTTGGTGATGAACAGGTTTGATTTTATAGGGTGGGGATGCTGTTGGAGCACCCAATCGGTTTTTAAAGCTTCAAAAGTAAAAAACACTTCCCCGAGATGGGGCTAAGATAATGCTAGTAGAAAATAATAGTAATGACATTTTTGTAGGGTTAGAGACATTTTGCTTTCCATAGCAGTGATTGACTGCACTATTAAATTTCGTATTCTTTTGGTTGGATAATTAAATTGATGAGTTGAAAATAACTATAAGAAAAAGTTATTTTTATTGCACTTTCCCCAAATGTGGTGCTTAAAAGTGAACTATTTTACATAGTGGAAAAGGTGTTTCCATTAATGTGTGCACTGCTGGTTGAGATGTCTTAATTTTTTTGAAGAAAAATACCTTATAAATTATGAAACATCTTGAACCGAATATAAACGTTTATTATTCGCATAGATGTTTTGTCATATAAGATATGAAACGATTTTGTTTGCTAATAACTGGCTCATAGTATTAAGTAAAATATTAAATTTATACAAATTACGCAATAAAGTTTTGCCAACCATTACTCTCATTTTGGAATTTACAAATAGAATTTATTCCCATCTCTTTTACCTATATTATTTGAATAGCTTAATTTTTTGTCAATTTTTACTCCAAGGAATTTGTAGTTGTCTACTCGAGCAATTTTGCTTTTCGAATATATTATCAGGAAAATATGAAAAAATTTCAAAAAACACAAATTTCATCAAAATTCGAACCAAATGTCTGCCATGATATGGGAGTGCATTCACTAAGAGATTCGTATATATCCAACAATCTTCAAATTTCTTAATAGGCTTTGAAAAAATTTGCTTCAAAATGTTGGAAAGCTGTTTTTATTTTTAGAATGACGCATGGCAGTTAAAGGTTAATTCTGAAAGTTTATTTATTGACTTATATATTATAGGTTAAAAGGATTCGTATCTAATAAACAATCTGAATGAAAATATATTTCATTATTCATTCAGCAAATACACTAGCAGGTGCATACATTTCCAATTATGTTTATAATCTCATTGAATTTGCTATTTGTAGAAAGTTTGTATCTATTCCATAACTGTCGCATTTGATACATTAGATTTAAATTTATTTTCAAGGAGTAATCTAGTGTTAAATAGCTTTAGGAATATTTCTCCATTAAAATTTCAAATACGTTCAAGTGAAGTATGTGGCTGTTCTTGTCAAGACACGGTTTTCGGTCTGGAGTCAAATAATCTCCTTAATAGGACTGTTTTTTCTCTTAGTTCAATATTCGATTTGTTCCTTGCAATCTTATGTAACCGGTTTAGCTTGTTCTTAAAATTTACCAGCCAATATATATATATATATATGTACAAAAGACTACTATGTTGCAATTCATGGTGTTGATGTGAACTCATTATTAACAATATTTCACTCAAGTAAATTACCACAAATACAGTTATATGTAACAAATATTTAAGGGTAAAATCGGAAACCCATAAAGTTAAAATTTAGGGTATTTTGGTACCTTAACTCCTTATTTGTGTAACAGACTTTTGCAAACATCAAACATTTTGAAATCAAAACTACAATATTAATTGTAACGGTGTTCTCTGAAGAGCACTGTGAACGAAAAAAGATTAACTGCTTTGAAGCATAATGGGTGTACGGAGACCCAATATTATTTTGGTTGCTACCAGGATGGACATTTAATTATCAATCCAATTCCTTATTGCATTGTGATGTGAAAGATATGAACTGTATCTTGTCTATTGATAACTAAGGATTGCCAAGTAGTGAGTCCAACAGCAGAAGGATAAAAATATATATAGCATTCAACTTATTTCACATGTGCTGGTAAGAAGGAAGTGTCTACTCAAGAATAGTAAGTATCAAATTTAGAATGGATGCAGTCAGTAATGATGTCTGGAAACAATATCCAAAATACTAAGTAAAACCCTGACTGCATGTTTCAGGGTATAGGAAGTCCCTATATGCTTATATTTTTAACAAAACAATTTTTTTTAATGTGTTAATAATTTTAAGGTAAATATAGATTGCTCCCTAACATTTTCTACTCCAACCCTAAATTTTTTCATCGAAACAATATTTAATATTAGGTTTAAGAATAAAATTTAAATTTTTAATGAAAATTTACAATATACTTTGTAACTAGCTTATCATATAAAAGGATGTTATTTTTGTACTTCATGCACCATCATTAACTTTTTTGTTGATATATACAATTGAAAATCCATGATTAGCTTTTATGTTACATTGATTTTCTTTAAATTTCAGGATCATACTGTACAGTAGGTTTCAGAAAAATTTTGGAAAGTTTTTTATTCTAAATTATCCATAATTTTTCCTTTGACGCTGCACATATAAGGTCTCTGTGGATTCAATCTCCAAAACGGTGCACATTTTGAACATCTTTTATAAATCCCCTACGATTCATTTTTGTTTATAAATGTTTTGAATAAAATTTATCTTTTCTGATTATGAATTGCATGATGATTAAGGTAGAAAATTGTGAAATTCTATATTAATTTTTGAGGACTTATAAAAACTCACATGCTATTATAAACGGAAGATAACAAAACCCCATGTATAGTCCATGTAATAGAAATTATGCTAGTGAGTTCAGATATGACGAATTATAGTGGGCATAAAATTTATTTCAAATTTGAATGGAATTATGGACCACCTTGCGGAATGGCCTGAATGGTATTTTGATTAAATTTCGCTGTTTTTTAAATTTTCGAAATACTGCATTTGCACAGGCACAGTTGGTATAAAAAGCTTGACACTAAAAATCCCCTATTCAATTGAAATCGAATCGAAATTCAAAATAATAATCGGACACGTTTATCATTCAACATTTATAATAATATATTTATATTTTCATAGGATACATAGTATATATATATATATATATATATCAATATTTGATTGAATGCAAGCATAATATGTTGTGCATTACTTACCCTGTACAATTCAATACGCATGTTTTAAACTGTGGTAGTTTCTGTTAAGCTAGCTTCTATATATGGAATGGATCTCATATATGTCCTTAAATTCAGTTTAGAATCCGGAAAAACATTATTATGTGCTACCTCTATATGTCTTGTTATGTTTAAAAAGTAATAATAAAATTAGGAGATAGCCATATATTTTGTTGATTTTAGCATTTTACTCATATTTCTGTATTGCCTATGTTTATCTAGAGCATGAATAAGTTTACCAATTATTGTTTTGTGCTAAGACTTGTATTTTTGAGGAAAAAATGATATAGAACATATACACATATATTCAACATTATCTAAAAATTTCCTGGTGGTATTTGGAAATCAGCAGTTTGCACTTAGAAATAATAATTTTGTAATTAAAAATTAAACTGTAATTAGAAATTTTATATTAACATTTAGGAAACATCGAGGGTAGTTAACAGCGGATGCTGTTAATTGTAGCACCATAATGTGTGCTGTTAACAGTAATTAAATTGGTTTCATCCGACAATAAAGCACCTTACTTTTCATTTTGCTGTTCTTAGAAGTATTATAATTTGAAATATTTTTCAAATCCGAATCCGAATGCTAAAATTCGCAGTATCTTATTTTGAGGTTAGTGGAGTCCAGACATGATTGTCCACATGTGAACTTTAATTACTTCGCATGCTACAAACAACCTGCTAATAATCTGGTTATAATTTGTTTTAAGCATTCCAATTTTAAATGAGATGTAAACCATCGTACAATAAAGTCATATTATTTGTCTTGGATCTTTAAGTGATAGCAGAGAGTAACTGATGTCATCGACTTTGAAAACGCCATCTTTGTTCGATCCTCAAGTCAATGATTAT
>CABFPE010000599.1:136864-166968 GCA_900660155.1 Hofstenia miamia
GCCTATGCCACCTCCGCTCATTGGTAGAAAAAGATTTATAATTATAATTATTTTAGAAACACTCCGCAAAATATAAAAGAACAATTGCTTTTAGTACGTTATGCCTTTTACCAATCAATTTAAAACGCATTCAATTTAAAAATTACTTTCAATTGAAAACATAACGCAATAAACTTAAAATATAAGTCATTCAATTTAAAATTTAACGCATTCAAATTCAAGTCAATCAATTTAAAATAAATATTTATAAAAATGCAACTAAGATACAGAATAAACTATAAACTAGTACATTGCTTGCTTTATTCTCCATAAAGTTCACCATATTTTTAAAATTGTGTCACTTTTATGTGACAAAGCGGGTTGTGCATATACACGGCTATGGGATTGGGTCCGCTTATGCCACCATGAATATTTGTGCTAAAACTTATGCTTGTGAACCCCAATATTCAGGGAATATAACAAAACAGTAGTGGAATGTTCCAAACACGTTTCAAGATTTCTGTGGTATAAAAGTTTAGCCAAACATTTTGAGTGGCAAAGAAAATATATTATAAAGTATGTCTTGCCGTAAATCTGTACATTTGATCCAAATTTTCTAGATTTATATTTGAAAGTGAACAACGTAAATTTACCTTGAATTGAAAACATAATATTGGAACATTCCTGACAGTTACAAATGATGTCATTCCATAGATAAAATTGAAGTGTTTGCTAACACAAAATATTTCTATGAGGGAAAACTTTATTTTTTAGTAGACAGAAAACTTTTTAGGAGATACAGAAATTTAGGAAATGCTATCATGTATTATATTTGTTGCTAAGTACTTCTAAATTAGTATTCATTAATTGAAACATTGTTGAGATTTCTTCAACAACAAAATTCAAAATTTGAATTTTTCGCTTCAATACTTCATTTTTTTAAAACTAAATATACCATGGCCTTCTATATGTACGCGGCTGGGGCATTACCAGTGAGGCCTCCAAATGAGGCCTACATGAAATAATATTTTAAATCTTAATTTTAGTTTGTGTACTAGTAAACATTTTGCACATTGAGGGAAATTATCTTAATATTAAGTCATGTCACACATTGTGGAATTGTGTGTTTACTATCCTTCTACATGCATAATACCAGAACTGGCTAATTAGCTTCGCGTGTATGCGTCTACGTGACGGTGATTGTTTGACATCATAAATGTTTATCGTTGTTTACTACGTGGTCTTGTTTATATTTTTATAATAAGTAGACATTTATAAATTTCTTTTACATTGATGGTTCAATTCCATTTATACTTATTATTTTGCATTATTGTAGTTCTGTATTACTCTGCTGTCAGTATCTTAACTGCTTTTGTTTTTTAGTATCAATCAATAACTGCAATGGTGAAAAAGTGTTGTTTGCCTGAATGCAAGAGTGAATACAAATCTGGAGAATACTTCGCAATGTTTTCGTTTCCAAAAGAATCCCAGAAAGAATTACGGATGAAATGGTTAACTGCAATTCGAAGTAGTGCATTTATAAGTGAAATCGTAGGCACACAAAATTATATTATGAATCTCGTTCGACTTAACAAGTATTCCAAATCAGTCGTTGCAATTAAAGCACCCTATATAAATAATAATAAAGGTTTTTTCATTTATCAATGACAAAAAGAAGTTACAAGCTAAACAGCATCAATATTTTATCAGAGATTGGGTAATTTTTTGGTTGTCAAATGTTGACGTGCAAGTATAGCTCCGGTCAAAAAATGAGATAAGATATTCTCTATTCAGATAATATTTTCAATTACAAGACTGGTGATTATCTGAATAGCGTCAAGAATGATAACAAATAACTATATTTACAAAAAATTACAAGACTCCAAAATCTGTTCTGTTCAGGCTATGAAATTAATTGCGAGTTATATTGTATAATTTTTATTGTAAAATTTGTTCCTAACCATGATTTACCCAAAATTAATTTTTCCTTCATCATAAATGCTTTCAATTTTCTCAAACTTAATTGCACTCTTAATCATTTTAATTTCATTTGGTAATCGATTCCAATTGCGAATTGCAACATTAATAATACTGTTGCTTGATTTTTTACGAAATTTAATGCTAGTATAATGATTAGTTGTTATATTGCGCTTATGACAAAAGTTTGGAAATGATATTGAATTATAAGAAGGTAATTGATTTGTTATTTTAAAAAACTTTATCAAAATATTAAAAATAAAGAGTTGATTTGGAAACAGCAAGAATGACAAAATGTAATTTCTTGTTTTGGAGGAGTTTTTCTGACAAATATTCAATGCCCATTTTAATTGTATTGTAAGTTTTTTTTACTAATGATTCCTTTAAACTTGAAAAAAGTGTATTTGCATAATTAAGATGACTCATGACTAAACCATGAAATAATTGAATCATATTGGCAGAGGGTAAATGTTTAGCTACGTGTGATATTGTTTTGATACGCATTGCCATGCGCTTTAAGATTTCATTTACTTGCAGCTTGCATGTTAATTTTGAGTCAATACTTATGGCTAGATATTTAAAAGATTCTTTAGGGGAGATTGAGGCATTTTAAAAGTAAGTGAAAAATTTGGTAGTAATAAACTTTTTCCCTGAGGATTCAGGATGCAAAATTCACTTTCTTGACAGTTGGTGTTTAATTTGTGCATGTTAAAATATTTACTCAATTTTCCACAATTTTGTTATACATCATTTATTGCTTGATTTAAGGATGTATGTCCACTGAAAATGCATGTATCATCGAAGTATTTAGTCAATTGACAATTCGTATGTTGCTGCATGTCGTTTACATATATGTTAACAAGTAGCGGTCCAAGAATGATACCTTGCGGTACTCCGTTTTTTATAGATAGCCAATTAGAGAAATATTATTTAATTTGACGCACTGAATTCTGTTAGATAACTGTAACACTACTTTCAGAAAATCCTAGCTTTTCTAATTTCATATATAAGATATCGTGATTAATAGAGTCAAAGTTTTTGAAAAATCGAAACAGGCCACTACAACAAATTTCTCAGAGTCAAGAGATGATCGCCAATTTTCGTTAGCATACAAACGAGAATCATCAGTTGAAAAATTCTTGAGGAAGCCAAATTGTGTTTTTGAATTAATTGGGGTTTTGATTATGTAAGAGTCGTTCGAATATTTTACTTATTGGCGAAGAAATTGAGATCGGCCTATAATTAATAGCTAAAGTTTCATCTTTCTTTTCCATCATAGAATCAGTATTTTGTGTATGATAGATGCACTTCATGCCAATTTTCTAAATTCAACGATAATTTTAGGTTTTAAACATCACGATTATTTCTTTTCCAAATTGTGGTCCATTTCCTAACTATTATATTTACTGGTTTCATTTTTATAAAGCTAATAGAAGTAATGCAATGATCGGAGAATGGACTTCAGCAGTAAAATGTGTAAGTTTTGAAAAATCATTATCTGACGTTATGAAGTAATCAATAAGCGTACTACTCGTTGCAGTGACCCTTGTTGGCGTAATTTTATTAACAATATTCAGATTAAACATATTTAGTAAAATTTCAATTTTATCTCGTTCTTTTTGGTCCATATAATTAATGTTGTAGTCTCCCATTAAAACAATATCTATATTTTCAGAAACAACTAAAACCAATTCATTTTCCAAGTGCTCAATGAAATAATTCGAATGTTTTTGTGCGGAGAATAAGAAACATTTATCAGTTGTTTTTTATATGCAGCATTCTTTAAATGATTTGATATTTCCTAGAATTCGTAGAATAACATCATTTTTAAAATTGGATATAAATTCAAAATTTTTCTTTGACAGGTTTTGAAAATTTGTGTGCACATAGTTAATAGTGTTGTTTTTTGTATTCATTCTTTCGAAATAAGTATCGTAATCTAAAATTGAGCCAGGGTTCTTTTCAATGCCATGAAGAATTAATAATAAGAAAAATATTGAGATACTTAGTAATTTTTTCAGGCTGATAAACATGATGATGTTTATGTTGTTGATAGGAGAATATTGAATTAATTTATAGTAGCATAGTGTTCTTTCTTATATTCAAAACATGCATAGTTTCATATTTTTATCATCAAAAAATAAGTTAATTAACAATAAAAGGATTAACAATTTTGAATGAAAATTATTTTTAGCTATGTAAAAGATTTTTGACGTTGCCTTCAAAACGAAGACATTTCTCAAATCTGTTCTTAATTGAGTCTATCAAATTCTTATGTATTCTCGGAGTAATTTTTTTGGACTCCAGCAAATATTGCTTCAGTTATTTTGGATTTTTCTCTTCCACACCGTCCTTCATTATCCTGCAAACATTTTCTATGGTAAAAGATCGGATGAATTGGTATCCCACTGCAAAAATTTCAGATTTTTTTCTCTGAAGAAATGTTGGGTATGTCTTGAAGTAAGGTATTCGCCCCATTATATTGAAGAATCCAGCCAGTCCAATAACACCGGTCCGCGAATGGGATAAACTCTGCTAAAATATTAGCATGCTTTGAACTGTCTACAGTACCACCTTCAACAATTTTCAGGTAAAAACCTTTATAGCTCAAAGCACCCCCAAACCATGCATTTTTGGGAAAATTTTGGAGATGCCTCGAGAGGCGTCTTGACTGTTGCAGACCAATGAGAAGGGTTTTTTCTATGTAGCTGAAAAATGGACTAATCGGTTATGAAAACATTTCTGAAAAATCCATCCAACGACCACGTCTTGCAGAAGACAACTAGATCTTCTTTCTGTTTTTGTGTCAATAGTGGCACTTTTTTCGAACATTTTTTTACAGATCCCTGCCTTTGAAAGTGCTCGGACTACCTTGTTATGAGCTTCTTGAAACTTTGATTTCAAATTATTTCAATGGGTTTAATAGAGTAATTTTGAGAAAACTTTTCCGTTTATTTCCAGTTAAATTTTTGGCGTGTTTGTTTCAGTCAACTTTTTGAAGATTCTAAGAATGTTTTTAGGTTCATACCTGATATCGTGAGTAAAGTTTTGCGGTCTGTGGCTCCAGTACACTAAAGACATTGCAAAACGTTTCTTGCATCTTGATGAGACATGTTAGGCGAAAATTAATAAATTCCCTGTCCCCATCTAGTGTGCTTACTGGTACTGTTGTTGATTGGGAGCATGGCACTTTAATCAGGTGAAAAGGCTTGGGTGTTTGAAAAATTTTCCTCATTTTTTTGGCCAGAGCTATGCAGTAAGCATTTTTTTGTAGGCGTACTGACATAAAAGTGGTAGTGTGATGTCTGAGAAAAATTTTCCGACCGGGATAATGTTTATTGTTGATATGATGTTATTTACTGAGTTTTTAAAACACGTTATGACAGCAGTATAAACTTTATTCAAACTCAGTGAGAAGGATAATTGCAGTAAAGTTATTTTCAGCTTCTGTTTTTGCAAAGCCATGAAAATGAAGCATATGTGATAATGTTAGAATATGTTTTGAATATATAAAACAACCGTTCTCAATTATAAACCTGCTAACAAACACAAATGAGTTCGTAATAAAGTAGACCTACTTCAAAATTCTAGCATCTTTCTCAAATGATGGTTCATTATCGATAATGACTATGTTCAATTGTGCTTCAATTTATGCAAGGCGATTATTTTTTTCCATATTGTAGCAGTACATCATTTTTTAAATTATATTTGAAAAGTTATTTATCTGGGTTATATTTCTCTTTAGCAACATAAACATATTATTAAACTAGTCATAGATGAAGTTAATATTATTTTTTTTGCTTCAAAATTCAAGGTTACTGTAACAGTCGTTTTATGAAATACGATGCCTGACTACGGATATTAAGGCTGTCTCATTAGAAAATCTTGAAAGGCATGACATCACTTTTGACTTGTTGTTATAGCATTTTATAGCATTGTTATTGTTATCACTTAGTAGCTTTATGGTTTTCGTGTAGCTAACGAAGAGTATTGGAGACTTGGACCCACTAATGTTTATTTATGCTTAGATGATTTCCACTCTTCAGGTATGAATGCATCTTGTCACAAAACCATCTAACACTTTCATACAAATTTTCATGAATTTATTTATTTACAGTTTTCACGTTGCTGTTGGGATTGCATATCATTCTTTATTAAAGTGTATTTCTGTGTACAGTGATGCAACAACATTAATAATGTTTTCTAGAACTCCAGTTTGACTTTGATGTATAATTTTGAGCATGCCGTTTTTGGCAACTTTAATAGTTGATACTGATTTTTTGAAGCTTTAATAAATGCTTTTTAAAATATTCTGACAAAGGTATTTATGTTGAACAATGCACATGTACATGCTTATAGTTGTTTGAAGTTTTGAGGAATTCAACTTTGCCATTTAAAATGGTAGGTTGAATTTTACTCATACCGGTAGTGCTTGTGGGTTTGTGAATTTTCCCAACAAAATTGGCATTTATATAGATATAATTTTTTTAGCCGTAAATAATTATCGACTGTACATTTTCCAAAATTTGTAAGCTCGACAATTCTTTTAAAGCGGCATAAAAGAATTTCTGTGGTTAAATTTTTGTGCAAAGAATAGTCATTGGCGCAGAATTAAAGTTGTTTTAAAAGTAATTCTGCTCAAATCGAAATTACAGAATTGCAACTGACAGACACATTTAGTGGAATTATAAAGAATTAACCAAGCTTAGGCGCTAAGGCTTTGCCATATAGCTAACATTTGCAATGGTAGTTTGTATCTACTAATTGTAGGTCTTTTATTGAATAATGATTTGACTTTTTTAAATTTTCTAAAAGACTTTCTGCAAGAATAGACTTACAAATGTAGTGAGGTTGAGTTTATTTGGTTGCGGAGTCCAAATTATATCTGCAAATTGAAAATAAAGCCGAAGTTCATTCTCATTGCATCAAGATCACAAACAATGCAACGATTTCAACTTTACCAACAATGTCCAGTTTACTTAAGGGTGCCATTTATGGTATGCCCATATATGGCAAGGCGAATTTTGTTAGCACCCATAATGGAAATATTTTACATCATCCATATATTATGGCCATAATTGCAATTATGTAAAATATTACGAATAATAATGAAATGTACGTGAATACATTTGGTAAAAATATTAATTCAATAAATCAATTTCTAATATTTACCAAAATAAATACCAAATTGCAAGCTGCAATTAAAAGACAACCAATTTTGTGAAAAATTGAAATGGTACTGATATTACAAGGTACAAACAGTTCATTGGGCTTTGAAGCATTTGGAAAAAAAAATTTTGAAATCAAAGAATTTTGTGTTTTCGAATACCACACGCATTGTATATATAACAACAAATTTCCATTATAGTCATATTTCTAACTTTTCCATCCATAATGGCCATGAAATTTTTAAATAGCATGTCATTATGGTATCTAATATATAGTACATAATGTTATGGTAATATACCATAATAGGCACCTCTGATTTTACAATAATTATTTAAAAGCATACAATATGCTAATCATTTTGCAAATCAATGTAATCTCCATTGCTGAAGATACTTGAATGTAATGAAGAGGAAATTGATTATTGCCTAAGCTTGTTCTAGAAAAAAAGTGAAATTACACTTTACGAGCCCACTTTCATCCCCGAAAACTCAAATAAAATTCTCAAGTGCCTGTGGTTATGATTAGTCAATGTTTAACTTTGTAATTTCATTATTAATAAGCCTAATGCATTATTCCACTTTTAAGGTAAATACATTCTCACGTAATTCAATTTTTTCATATCAGCACGTTTAAATATTTAGAAATTTGGTGCCATCAACATTTTTCATGACATTATCAAATCTAAAAATTTGGGGACTTTTTTGAAAGATATTGAATATTGGTTTTAGTAGATGGAAATAATGGAATTCGTTAAAATTCATTACTAACTTATCAAATACGATCTTTTTGCATATTTTACATACTTTTTTGATACTAACAATAAAACTAACAACTTAAAAAATGCTAAGTCTATACTCTCTGCTAAAAAAAACAAAACCATACATAAAATACACAGATATTTCGAAAAATATATTGGTGGTATTATCTACAATGAAAATTAGAAAAAGGGTTAGTGATTACAATCTACGCAACCCTGCCTCTAAACCACGTGTTCTGCCACAGAAACACGTAAAATTTCCGCTTTTATTGGATTCTCAGGATCAAAAGACATTATAATCATTATTTAGTACCCGTCCGCCTGGCAATTATTTAGTATAAGGTTATTTGTGCTGCATAAAATGACACCTTAAGTTATGTTAGAACTTTGTCATTTTAATCACAAAGCATATGTTGACAAATACAATTTAAACAATGTTTCTATCTTTAACTGAGGGAACTCATCTCTTAAATATCATCAAACTTCAAAGTTGTCAGCTCCTCATGACAATTTTCTACGTTATTAGCATATTCTTCGTCATCAACAATGTTTCCTTTGGGGTAATAGTTGCAGACAATCATAACTGTGTCCTTCCGTTCTGCTATTCCGATTCCGATGTATTTAGAGTCTTTCCAAACTAGTTGAGTGAAATGACCTAAGTTACTACAGTAGAATAAATTACGCTTACTCACAAAAGAGTTTTGCATTGTATTGATTTTATCATCTACCTTAAGGGCGCACATCTCAATACTGGTATTGGACTAATCTTATAGATGCCCACAAATTTTAACCATGCATTCATGCATAAACATGATGTTTTTTACTCAACTAAACTTGAAAGAACATCGCTACGAAATAATTCTTTTAATATGCAATAAACAGTCAATTCTTTTATGGAAGAGATAGACAAATTTATGACCAATTAAGACCAACATACGTCACAGTTTTCATATGGTTTTTTAGTGTTTTATGCTGTTTCAGATTCAGGAATTAATTTTGGGCCTATTAGAAGATACTCGCGGTGGCTGAGTTGTGCACCTTAAATCTATCCATGCCAACATTGAGTAGGAAGATCATGTATTTTTGTAAACCATGCGAAATATCTTAAGAATTTAGTTTCAAGGATCTGTGTTCATCCTGCTAAAGCAAAAAAGTTTCTGGATATCGTTTACTTTTAAAAACAAATTTTTTGGCAAAAAAATTAAATAGTTAAAGAATTTGGGTGGTAGAATAGGTGGTAAAATCCGTCCTATTTATGCAATAATTAAGTGTTTCTGGAGGAATTTGTGCGAAGTTGTCGCCGCAGTGTACTAGACTGAGACGAGATATCCTCATCAAAAGTCCTACGTACGTCTCTGCTCGTGTTAGAACTAATTTGATAATTAAAACTAGCAAAGCAGTCTATAACCTAAAACAATTGTTTTTGAAAAATAATATATAAATATTTTTTAAATGTTCATATTTCCATAAAAATATACAATAAAAACATGTTGCAAGCAAATCGATAAATTGATAAGATTTTTTGAAAAATACTTAATGAATATCTAACAAAACAATTGATGAAATGTAAAGTATTGAATTTGAATACACAATAAGAACATATAACAATGAAACTTGCCAGTTTTTGGTTTCCATCCAGGTGATTCGAAATCGTATTGCTGTTTTTCTTGATACCAGCATTTCACAATTTTTGCAGCTAAAGTTGAAAAATTAGTGTCTTCATACAATTTAATGCGATCTTAGTACATTAACTTACTAACTAAATTCATTAAACTGGCAATTGTTTTTATTTCTACTCAATAATATGAAAGTGTAGCATTAAACTAGACGTGGGCATAGAGGTACAAGAATATAGTCGATTAATAATCAATTTGTTATTAATCGATTAAACGTTCAGAATAATAATCCCTGTTTTTAACATTTTTAATTGTTCGGGTGTGTAGTAATTATAATGACAAAATATTATAGCCGCATCGCGTGTTGTTAATCGTCACCGCCAAACTAACCAAAATCAAAGCACCGCAAGCATTGGAATTTGTAATATATTATTACTACAACTTTTAATAGAAACGTTCTAAAACATGTATACATGGGTTTGGTCAATGCTTCTAAACAAGACCGTCTTCAGACGTATGTTATCATGTGCGGGTTATCTAGATAGAGCATTATGCATGCACACTTGAAGTCCGACTTGTCAACGAGCCGTAATTCTAAGCTCTGCTAGGCTCCGCTCGTTTAAATTTTGAGTAAGTTCGGCTGCCTCACCACAGAAAATCTTTTAATGAGGCTTGTTTCAGGTCGGTTTTTTAAAAATATTGTGCTCTCAAAATTTTTTTAATTGCTCTTCCTATTATTTAATAAACATTTCTAAAATACGATTATAAGTAAGGAATATTAAATGAAAAAATATGAAAAATCTGATAATCAAATTATCAAGCAGCACTATAAATTTGGTTTGCTTAAAAACGGCTCGTTTTGCGCTTGTTGTATATCCAATACTCTGCTCAAGCTCGGCTCGGTTCGTTAGAAACTCCGCTCGTTGACAGTATAAAAATATTTGCTTTTTAGTACTATTTATAAGATAAGACAAGATATCATTATTCAGATGAATGTTTGCAATTATATCACTGACAACTGATCTGAATAGCGTTATTAGAGTCACAAAACATATATACACAAATCACTTATATTACAAAAAATCGCCAAAGTTATGGATAAAGTACTATAGTGTCATTTCAATGATGAATTGCTGTCGTCGGCTTACACGTGGGGGCATGGTGGAATTTCCCCGGGAGGTTTCAACATGGAATTAGTGCACTGTGGTCATGGCCGCGACCACGACTTAGCCGGCCGCAGCCAACACCCGGATGCTGCCAAAACTTTTGTTTTACGGTCAAAATCCTGTCTTAGTATCATTTTTGATCATAATAATGAACAATTTATGTGAGAGTTGGTAAAGAACTAGANTCATTAATAGCTTTCATGATCTTTTATGATTTATTGAAAAATAATTTAAGCTGCCAAAACTTTTGTTTTACTGTCAAAATCCTGTCTTAGATTCATTTTTGATCATAATAATGAACAATTTATGTGAGAGTTGGTAAAGAACTAGACATCATTAATAGCTTTCATGATCTTTTATGATTTATTGAAAAATAATTTAAGCACTCATAACTCAGAGACCACCATCGAATAAGGAGAGTTTTCTATCTCGATCACGGTCCCATTGAAGCATGCCTTTCCCTGTGATTTAAAACTTAGAATTCTCTCAATGCTCTGTATAAAGTGTATTTTAATGTTTTTTAAAAATTGAAACTTAAAACGAAAAATAGTCAATCTCTCTATCTGTGTTTAGTTTACTACAGTTAGTAGCATACAGTACATAAAATTTCTACCGATTTCCAATTTGAAAATTTTTCTAAACTCCGGTTACCAAATGCATTGCTCCAAATCATAATTTCAGAAAATACACTTTTTAACCAATATGATATACAATATAACAGATAGAGTGCCTTTGTCATGATCAGGAAAAAATATTCGGCGAAATCAGCAGAGCCTAAAATATATTAAAACGTCTTTCAAAGTCAGACTGTGCAAAAAATGTATTTATATAATATACATGCATATGTCAATTTTGGCCATTTCTGCCGATTTTAATGAATTTTTATTTTGTGGAATTCAGATTTCAAAGAATTAGGAACAAAACTAGATAAATAAATTTGCATTTTTATTGATTTTGCAGCCAATATGTCACCTCAGGGATGGTTAAGGATCAACCTCACAATAGGACGAAACAGCAAATCAGCTGGTTTTTATTAAATTCAATTTATTTTACAATTCATTTTGTAACACATTATTTAGTTTTATTATTCACGTTGTTTGTTATTCTCATTTCAACACGTGCTATTCCAATTACGCATTTGCCTAATTTTTAATATTTTGCAGAAAAACGGAAGTTTGTGCCTAAAGCGGCATCGAAATTTTTTTCCTGGTCATGATGTAGTCGAAATTTGCACTTGATACAGACCATTTTAAACTTAATCGAGTATCAAGTTTGGGTAACTATATCTACTGTACTTCAGAAGTTCACTTATTTTCAAAACTATGCAAGTTAAGCCGTAAACTTAATTAGCGCACAATGTTTTAGTTTTCAATTTCTTTATGTTTCGGACCTAACTCCTAGAGTAATCTTTATATTAATTTGTATTTATCGCATATACATTTGTTCTGTATACAGCAATTGTAATTATGGTAACAAAATCTAAAAAATAGTTATTTTTCAAGAAACTAATGTAAAATTCTTGTATTATTTATAGAATATTGGCATGGTCATGTGAATCAATCCACCACTTAAAATACAGAATGTCAAAGCGTTCTGGAAGGCGAGATTTTAAATATAATATACAAGCAAATATCAAATACTGATCATTAAAGAACGTAGTAAGTATGTTTACTAGTAAGTAGTAACCTGCCCACCCTATGTTTAATCAATACCTATATGCTTTGGGCCTTTGGAAATTTTCGCTCCCCCAATGTTTTCGCCACATCTTAGGTTATATCGATGAATCAATTGCTTCAAATGTGAATGCGCATATTCAGCCCAATCCTGTGCTAACAGACTCAGGTTTTGATCCAGAATCAAAGGTTGAGCAAAGTGCTTTTTTCGAACATAGTTTTGGTATTCGATTAGGGTGTTGCAAACATCTACTCGGAATTGATCGTAGTCTTTAACTCGTAGAATTTCTTCTTTTGGCAAATACAAAAACTCATCAACATTGAGCACATTCTCATCGATCATTATTTCTTAGCCTTAATTTGTTTGAAGATTTGAGCAACTGCCCACTGAGTAATCAACGAATACGCAAAATAACAGTTTAATTGAAATCTAATGGACCGAAGAATAAGCGTATCACAATGAAGTGTAACTTATAAAGGGTTAATAATTTATAGCATTATCACTGGCTTACGCTAAAAATTGCCAGTTACAATCTGATAAATATCGAAAAAAATTAAAACTAAAGCTTAATGAAACTATATAACATATTCAAAATATCTACACCAAATGCAAACGAACTTACAAGTTTTAGATTGTTCTTTTCTTGAAAATACTGCATACAATAAAATTATTTTGGTCAACGCTGTGCAGATGAAAAATTTGCAACATTACACTCTCAAATATATATAATATATATCTATTCATGGAATATCTTTTAAATGTGACTCCTTTCCTTCTTGTAAATGTTTTCCTGTCATTCATCTAATTAATCAATACTCTTTTGTAAATTTTTTTTTCATTTTATTTTTTTGTTATACCTACTTTGTATGGTAAAATTCAATTTTATTATTATTATTAATAAGGAATTATATAAGGACTTTCTATCTGCAATGATACTTGAAATTAACAAAGTTTCTAAAATATCAACATCAATAATTCTAATGGGTGATTTTAATCAAAATTATCTTAGCAAAGCTGAAAAAAGAAATATACATTATTTAATAGATATTTATGGTATGTCAGTTATTAATGTAAAAACTCCAACGCATATAAATTCAAAAAATTCTTCATTAATTGATTATATAATATGTGAATCTCAAGAAAAAGCCAATTTTGATTATTTTGTTACTGATTGCTTGATAAAGATCATTTATTAACATGTGCAATATACAAAGAAGAAATTGAACCAATGAAAAAACCAATACAATATCAACATGTTCATTAAGGATGTAAATTCAATAGACATATATTATTCAATGACTTTTTATTACTAAATTGGGAATTCGTCTATAATTTAGAAAGTGTTGATAATAAAAACTAAAATTCATTACTGATAATTTAAATTATCTTTACAATAAACAATATCCACTTAAAAAGATAAAGCAAACTAAATCTGATAAAAAATTACCAAAATGGAACTAATACCTATATACAAAAATAGTGGATTAATGAAGCTACTAATTGCAGACCAATCTTAGTTCTATCAATTATAAGTAAATTATTCGAAAGAATTTTATATAACCAAATTAATGAATATTTCGAAAAATATCCAATAATACGATCTTTACAATTTCGATTTAGACAGAATATGTCTACGAACAATGCATCAATTTTTGTTTTATACGATTGGAGAAATAACATAGATAAAGGAGATAGTATTTACGTCTTATCATTAGATCTATCTAAAGCATTTAATTCCATTGATCATGAAATACTAATTAAAAAATTCAAACATACATACAACTTTAATGAATATGCAACTAAGTTATTAACCTCATATTTAACTAATAGACAACAATACGTAAAAGTAAACAATGAAATCTCTAATAAACTAATAATTAATAAAGGTATATCGCAAAGCTCCGTTCTAGGGCCATTAATATTCAATATTTATGTTAATGACATCAATTTTAATGAAAACATAAAATGCGTCCAATATTTTGATGACACCCTGCTGTATTGAACCAACCATTTTGATTTATTAAGCACACTACAAACTGCAAAATTGTACTTTGAAAAAAAAATAAAATGAAATTAAATGTTGAAAAGACTAGATTTATGGTATTAAATATTTCTAACAAGACTGAAAAATTAATGTTAAAAATAAACAATAATATACAATAAGAGACAAAAATTAAATACTTAGGAATAATTTTTGACAATTAAGTTAACATTTGAAATCGAAGTCAACAAAATAATGCAGCAAATGACACAAGGAATCAAGACACTATCCAAACGTCAAAGATTCATAACCATTAATTGCAAAATTATTATAATAAAATGATATATATTGCCTCATTACTTATATTCAGCCTGTTTATTAACAACACTCAATAAAAGAATGAATATCAAACTAGAAAAAATTTTCAATTGGAGTATCAATACCATCTGTGAAAGAAAAAATCATGCTACAATTAAAGAATATCTACGGAGATCTCTAGAAGTATTTTTCAAATTGAAGGCAAGAAACAAAATACCAACTAAAATACATTTAAGAACAAATTCTTACAGAAAATTTAAATTTAAGAAAAATATTATTAATAACTCATTTACTAATTTTTGCATTGACTTAAGGAATGAACAACCACCTCAATTTAAAGAAGAAAAATTAATTAAACACTTTAAAAGAAATGTAAAAATGTATTTGAAACCAAAAAATCAACTATTTACCAAAGAGCTCAATCAATCCCAACAACAAAGCTTAGTCATTGAACCAGAAAAAAACTATTTTTTAGCATCTTATAAGTGCTTATCACTTTATTTGTATAATGATTATATATTCAGAGGATTTTAAAATGAAATATTATTATTATTATCATTAATATTTTTTCCTTAGGCAAGGCTATGAGACCAATTTAATTTAGATTTATTATGTGGTTTTAAAAACGTTTTCAATTTTGTTAATGTGCGTATTAAAAAGCCTTTATAATAAAGCAATTGTATCAACAATTTGTTTTAAAATATTTCGTTGTCTTTAAAAATTAATATCGATTTTCAAGCTTCAATCTTTTTAGCATTAATTCATTGTTAAGCTTTGAAACCGCAATCAGCACACTGTACACGGTAGAATTGATAAGTAGTTCCGCTTTCCAAGGATTTCAAAATATCATTTATGTATAATGCAAATAAAATGGGGCCTAATACAGTTCCTTGAGGTACACCTAAATTTTTAATTGTATATTCGGAAAAAATTTATCAATTTTTACTCGTTGGCGATTGCTTAGAAAACTCGTAATAAAATTTATTGCATTGAAACTGAAACATCGAAATTCATTAAGTTAGGTGTTTTACTTAGATCAATAAAATAAAAATTTATTTTAAACTTTGTAAATTACACAAAAGTAATTTTTATACTTACCGTTTAAAGTAAATTTTAAGATAGACTCTTTATTAAGATACATGTTAACAATTAAATGAGTTATCACATAAATTACAAAAGAAATCTTCCAGGTTATGGATAAATTACTATAGTACTATTTTAATAACGAGTTATAGTATAGTCATTGTTAAAAAATTTGCTTCCTAGCTATGATTAACAAAAATATATTTTTGGTTAAGGAAGATTTTTAAATGTTTTTTAGAATATTATAATTTTTCAATATATTTATTTTTTTAGGTAGCGAATTCCAGGTTCGTATAGCGACATTAATGAAGGATTTCTTTAAAACGTTTTTCTTATGCTTAGCACATGTACAATGTTTTGATCTTGAATTCTGTTTATGAGTAAATCCCGACATTTTAATCATATTATTTTTTATTAGCTTGAAGAATGTCTTAAGAGTATTCAATATGACTAGTTGTTTTGGACAGAGAATTTACCTAGAAATGTAATGTTTAGCCTTCGATGAGTTTTTCCTGGGATATTTAATGCATATTTAAGTTTTATATCAAGTTTTTTATGAAGCATATCGCTTAGGTCAGTAAATAAAGTGTTTTTGCGTAATTAAGGTGACTCTACAATAGGAAAATTAATAGTATTTATATTCAAAGTCACTGATGAAGCATCGTAATTTCTTTTATTTTTATATTCAACGTATGCTTGCAAAAATATTTTGATTTTCTAAGATTTCCACTTAGTTGCAAATTGATATTACTTAGTTACAAACATTATTCTTTGACTATCCAAATAAGTTATATTCTTTGGTGATAATTCTATTTGAAGTTTTACTTAAATTCTTTAAACTTAGTTCCTTTAATTTCAGGCGATAATTTGTGCCATAAATCTATACAAATCATAAAAATTTATAATTTTTTCACACATTTAACCATAAAATTTGGTTTCTTTAGATGAGCAAGGCCAATAGCTTATTTAGCCATGTTTACACGATGTGGGGTGACAATTTTATCGATTACTAGTAGTTAATCAAACTTTAGGTTTTCGCTTTCATCTGTAAACAGCGTATAAAAGATAGATATTGTATTTTCAATTTCTTTACTTCATCTTGCCAATATTCGCTAAATCCAGTTAAATTACAATGAAAGATATTATGTCCAAATATCCTTCTTAATTTATGGAGACGAAAAAAAAACAACTATGGTGCATTGACTGTGAAACACCGGACCTCCAGAACTGCTGTCCCACAACTGTTTCAGTAGAAAGAAACTTTAAAACTGAAAATATTGAGGGTTACAAGATGCTGTACAAAATTGAATACCCAAAGAGCAAAAGTGGAGCAAATCCATTTTTTAACATTACAACAACTGAATCATCCCTTTGAAACACATCGTGATACGAAATGAATATTTTAAATTTACTTTAAAGGATTAAAGTGATCTACTGAATTTTCGATTGTAAAACAAATTATTTTGAGTAGGAATGATATTGAAACTATACGAAGAAACACAAAACTTCTTTAAAATCATTCTTACAAATTCGTTGTAATGATTAAATCAACAATATTTTTTAGACGCAATTTTATATTTACAATTTTAAACAAAATATCTTAGTCCATAGTGAATATTCGGCCAGAAATATCACTGATAAGCCAATCAATTCCTTCCAAAAGATTTTCACCATTTATTGCACTGCATCCTACAACACACCAATGATGTGTCTTGATACTTTTCAAATTAAGTTCTTCTCTGATCTCTTCTTTTGATAAGGCATTGGGAAGATCTTGTTTATTACAAAACACAAGTAAGGTTGCACCAAGAAGACGTTCCTCTAAATTACAGAAAATATGGATGACTTATAAAATCAATATTTAAATTATGGTCTATTTGATATAAAATGCTGCATTCTTTTAGAAATGTTGAATTGCTTTCGACATGCAAAAACATTGAAATTTATAAATTACCTGTTCCTATTGTGCCTGAGATACCTGCATCTAAGAAATATCATTTTGAAAATTTACATCTCAAATTAAACCACAACTCAAACATGCTATGTAGATACCGCATTCAGTCAGTATTAACGCTGACGAAGAGGTTCAATAATTTTGATTTAGTTAAGAAAATTTCAACACCTGAAATTGGGCTAGAGAATATGACATCGCTTACTATTTAAAGAAAGTCAAACCTTCTAAAAGCTTTTCCAATTCACCACGACAATCTCTTAATCTAACTTTGTCAGCACTGTCTACTACCCAAATCAATCCGTCAGTAGCTTCAAAATAGTTTCGCCAATATGATCTTAGAGATCGCTGTCCGCCAACGTCCCAAATGTTCAATTTATACTTATCATACTGCAAAGTTTTAATATTGAAACCGAGTGTCGGTGCAATTGTTGTAATGTCCTCACCGTTAAATTTCCGCAAAATAGTAGTTTTTCCAGCATTATCAAGTCCCAAGATCAAAATACGTACTTCTTTTTCTTTTTGCTTCATTTTTCTTAAGATGGTTAAAAGAACCATTATACTTCAATTACACTGAAGACTAAAATAATCCACTGCCAGTAAAGTTACTAAATGATATATATATATATATATATATATATACATATATACATATATCTAGAGAGAAAGAGAGAGAAGAGAGAGAAAATGACGACAAATAATATTTAGCACCATTTTTCATACCATACGATGTATACAAAACATTTTTTGAAACTAATGAAAATAATTTTTCTGTATATTCCGCTTAAAGTTCATATTTCAAAAGTTGCTGCAAGATTAACGATGTATTTTTCAATTATCTGTAGATGTTTTGTTAAAGATGAATATTAGCCACTTGTTTTAAATCCTTTGTAGCCTAATGCATTTAATTCAACCCCAATGATCTACTTGCAGTAAAGGTATCGCAATAGTTTTGAGCGGGATTACATTTACATGTGCAAAAAATTATGGATGATCGTTGTTTTCTGTTGATCTTAGATGTACACGAATGAGTTGAATATGTGATATAGTGCATATAAATTTTGTGTCTGTTATACTATATGTCTGGGAGTTAAGTTCACTGCAAGGATACTTGATGTGGCCCACTTGGCATAAAACCAAGTATCTTTAAGGGAAGGCTAATTAATATAATCCTACTTTAGCAAAAGTAAATAATCTAAATAAGTTCCAGTAAATTAGCATTCAATTTGCAATGTTTTTATCTTTAAATACATCAAACATTAAGCAGTAAATGCTTAATTTACAAGAATACATTGTAGATATAGAAACACTATTTTAACATTTACAGTCACGTTAATTTACAATTTATTTATTAAAATCCGGTCATTTTTTTCGCTTTCTCGAGTCGCGTTCAGGTGTTTTGATAATATTGAAAGTGGGTAAGCTCAATAGCGGATAGCGGACATGATGTGTAGTATCGCCTAGAACGTACGTGTGGTTAATTCTAAACCTATATCAACACTGTAAATGTGCTGGTTGTGGTCTCAATCGCAACATTGCGGAACAGCCAGAAGTGAAAATTTGGGTTCTGTTCTGTGTGAACAGTATAATTAAAGTTACTGGGACTAAATATTTTATAAGAAGTGGGACCATAAATGGCAAATTTCAGTACCAAAGTCTTCCAAATTAAAAATTCAGGTCTGATCAGCCTTGCCCCATGGTTCTTGATAATAAGGACCTATTTCCAACTTTATGCTATAGTAATTAAATTATTTTAAAAACCGCACATTTATAATGCATTATTTCCTAAACTTCAAACAAGAAATGAGCTAGAAGAAAAAACATACTAAACAAACAGAAGTTGTGTATTCGTAAGTCTGACAAAGCAGGTGGTCTTTCCACCGCTGACCCTAGAATTCGATGATATTGTCAGTGGTCCGTTAAGAGTTGCAAAAATTTGAATTGATACGTTACTTACCAAAATAACATATTCAATTTTGTAGAGCTACGGTGCTCGTTAAACTTTTAATAAACTTAATACTTATTGATGCTATTGACATGAAAATCAATTAGGGACATTTGAAATTTTCAAAATAGACATCTACAATACATATAACTTTATTTAGGCTACTCAATTCGCAGATAAACCGACATATTGTAGTAATATTTCACAACGATTAAGAGATGGGTTGGCACAAACCCTAAAACTCACTTGAGTTTTTGGCCTTTCCATGTAAAACAGTATACATGCATATAATATACACCATAGTCTACTAACCAACATTGAGAAAGTCATAAAACGAACGTATAGATTGTGGCAGAATAAAAGATGGGTTACTATATCTTAAATCTTGTAAAGTGCAGAATAAGTTTGATAAAATGTTTAAAGCTCATTAAAAGTTCACAAGAAAAATACTTAAATTTGCTTTTTGAAGCACTGAAACAGACTAAAAGTACAATTTAAAGTAATGCTCAGCATACTTATACTTTACAAAGTCAATAAATATGCACTTGAGTCTCTTCTTAACCTATTAATGCCCAGTTTAATTTTTTTAATTTATCTAATGGTATTTTATCCGTAAAATGGAAAAGATCTAGAGAACGCTTTGAGGAGGAACGTCAGAGGAGAGTTAATCAAACACGGATCCCAAGATCCCGAGGAGAAGAATACACACAGGCGCTGAGACGGAGGGTGAGAATCCAAAAGGAACAGAGCAGCGAGTACCAGAACAGCAGCCCACTGCTACAGAGCAAACGGAAAGGCTCTGAAACGGGGGGACAAACCACATTCAGTAGCATCCAGGGCAAACGTAAAGGTCCTGATATGTTACCTGGAGATGAAAACGTATCTCGGGAACATAAAACAGAGAGTACAGAGTGACTCACAGTGGCACTCAGTTGTAAACGTAAAGATGTGAGCAGTGCATCAGATATGGAGGATCTCCCGAACACTAGTGCGCCTACAAGAATATTCCGTGAAATTCAATTATACAAGAAGAGCCGAATAGAGAGGCACAAAACAACAAGTTGTAGCCAGTCACTATCATCGGTAAGATCGAGAGAATGATCAGATAAGATGACGAGGATGGGAGCCAATGTGCTACACACATACTTTATGGTGAACAGTTGAATCACCGAGAACACAAACGGAAAGCTATCAGCAAGGACGTGTGATGAGATAGTAACAAAATTCACAAAAGTGAAAACGAAGATAACAATGATACCACTCACAATCAATGTGGGTAGAAGACGAAAAATTAACACGATCATCAGCTACCCTGAACAGATGAACATCAAAATGGAATGAACATACTTCAGAGTACGGTGCACATAGCCTTTGACGACAAATTTAAATTACATGAAGCAATAAAATTGATGACGAAAAAAGAAATACTGGCGAAAATGGAACAAGTCAACCTAGAAACGGAGAATTTACTGATAATTCACATACTTAAAAATGCCAAATATATTAAAAATCTGGAGATGATCAATAAGGCAATGACGACGTCGCATATAGAAAAAGTCCAACTGGTAATAATAAGCAACCCAGAAAATACAACGCCACCAGACAACACTGATAATGGCAGAAAGGATGCTGAATATATTCACAATAGACAACGTGAACACCCAACAGACAATATCGTGATTGATCGAGATAGACCTGAAGCTATACCAGTGGACACCATCGCACAGAATAATGGTGGAACCAAAAATTGCCATAGACATGCTCTTACAAGCACAGGCAATGGAGACAATGGGGTTCACAGAAGAACTACAAAGGGTGGCAGACGTCAACATACGATGCAGTTTAAATCAAAGGAAAGAAATTCTCGAGGAACTACTGAGGTATGAAAAGAAACGAAGGCGGAGCAAACAACAAACAAAACCTGGCTAACAAGCAAGATTCAAACACTTACAGCAAGATACCATAGTTCGATAGAGAAAATACTAGATGAGATCGAAAAAAGCTATGAATTGCAAACACAGGTCCGCTTCCAAAGTACATTTCAGGAACCTAACTGCCATCTAATCAAATACTGAAGCGCAGTGTAGATTATGGCAATTTTCTTAACATATGACAAAGATATATATGCCCCAATCGACAGACGCACTAGACTCAAAATCGCAAGTAAGAAACATGTGGAAATAGCTGTTTCAATAATAGTACCGAATATCCCAAACTGGCTGCTGGCAAATGTCAGCATGTGCCCAGCTAAAAATAAGAAAGCTACGGCACAGTATGAGAAATTATTCATACAAATTGCAAACAGGGAGACACCAAGATATCTTTAATTGAAATCGGCAACAGATAGACATTTGCCCAACAGAAATTTAAACATTCTCAGAAAACATCAAAAAAAATGTGGGGCGCAACAGCCGATCTACACCTATGGCAATTTGAGAAGCAATCATGGTTAACAACAGGCATGGTCATCAAGAGGAAACCAGCTAAAACAAAAGAACTGGTACTAAAACTAGCTGAGATGAACATAAATAGGAAATCCTGAGTGACTATAGAGAAGTGCGCAGAAGATTACCCATGCTGCTCATTCACCAGAATTCTCAAACAACAAAGTAAGATAAGATGCGGCAATAAGGACAAGATGGTAAATATCACCGAAATAGTGCCAAAAACTTTAAAAGATATTCACAAATGAGGAGTTTTTGCTAATCTCATCTGCAATTGAGATGTTGCCAAAAGTTAAGGCAAATGAAATTTCCGAACGAAATAAGTGTTCTGTAAATATATTTAGTGACTTTAATATAAATTATTTTATTAATCTTGAAAAAAATCGTTAAAAGAATTTTGATGACTTCCTAACAAATTCCGACTTAGTTTTTAAATCCTTCATGTTTGAATCATTCAGTGACGATGGTCTTTGCACATATATAAGTAATATAATGTAGCATCGCTGGTAGTTGTTACTATTTATTGGCCAGACCTCGCGCTTTTCTTGTTAGCGACTGGTAGTTGTAATATTTGTACATATTGTAAATATTGTATATATAAAGCTGAAAGCATTTTGTAAATAGAAATAGTTTGAACTGTATTCTCTTTGTGTTCACTAGAATCACACCCCAGTGATTCTACATGGCGACCGTGACAGGACCCTGATGTGATGCAGAACATTCTAATGCCTCTCCGCAATATGAACGCAATCGATAGGGGTCAGACAATCCTACGCCTTAGTTTTTGCATGTTTGAGCGAGGAGCTTGTAATGATGCTGCAAAGAAGATGGTTTTTAGTTTGCTGTTCTCAGTCATTGCTGGCCACAATTGGTGATGGACACGGTTTCAATGGTTAAATCTGATGCCTCTCCACAAGATTAACGCAATCGATAGGGGTCAGACAATCCTACGCCTTAGTTTTTGCATGTTTGAGCGAGGAGCTTGTAATGATGCTGCAAAGAAGATGGTTTTTAGTTTGCTGTTCTCAGTCATTGCTGGCCACAATTGGTGATGGACACGGTTTCAATGGTTAAATCTGATGCCTCTCCACAAGATTAACGCAATCGATAGGGGTCAGACAATCCTACGCCTTAGTTTTTGCATGTTTGAGTGAAGAGCTGTCGAATGGATCCTTTTGGGCCAAATCCTCCGCCATTGGGCACACAAGAAAAGTCGCCGAGTCTGGCCTGGGGCGGCGTGTAGCATCGCTGGTAGTTGTTACTATTTATCGGCCAGACCTCGCGCTTTTCTTGTTAGTGACTGGTAGTTGTAATATTTGTACATATTGTAAATATTGTATATATAAAGCCGAAAGAATTTTGTAAATAGAAATAGTTTGAACTGTATTCTCTTTGAGTTCGCTAGAATCACACCCCAGTGATTCTACAATAACTACCAAATCCAATAAGTTTAAAATAACTTATGCAAGAGATTATCTAAATTATTCAGACGAAATAATGGAAACACTTTTGAAAAATCGTTCAACTATATATACACATTAAAATTTGGATCTTGCATGATTAATTATATTACAAAAGAAATTTGCAATGCAGTTAATAAAGCGGCACCAATTAAGTACTGCAAAGTAAAATAAAAGCGCGTAAGTTTGCTTTATGAAAAGCCGACGATAGTGACATACATGAACAAGTAAGTATTAAAAGAACCGACAACAACTAATTGGACTAATTGCGAAAAATCAAAGAGGATTATTAAACAATTAAGAAATAAAAAATCTGCCTTAAAACAAAAAAGGTTCTTCAATAAACTAAATAATTCAAACGAAAAATGGCGATATATTCATAAAATTTTGGGAAAAAGTAAATGAATTTCAACTGACATTAACGAATTAAGTATTGATAACCAAACTACAAAAGAAAAAACAAGAATAATAGACCACCTAAATACGACATTTAAGAAACTTGGCAATTTCAATTTTCCACAATATAAGAGAAAGAAAAATATTAATAAATTTCAAGGAAAAACATACTTTTCTTTTAGACTCATAAGTGCAAATGAACTAGAAACCATAATAAAAACTTTAGACACAAATAAATCAACGGCATCCNAGTGACTATAGAGAAGTGCGCAGAAGATTACCCATGCTGCTCATTCACCAGAATTCTCAAACAACAAAGTAAGATAAGATGCGGCAATAAGGACAAGATGGTAAATATCACCGAAATAGTGCCAAAAACTTTAAAAGATATTCACAAATGAGGAGTTTTTGCTAATCTCATCTGCAATTGAGATGTTGCCAAAAGTTAAGGCAAATGAAATTTCCGAACGAAATAAGTGTTCTGTAAATATATTTAGTGACTTTAATATAAATTATTTTATTAATCTTGAAAAAAATCGTTAAAAGAATTTTGATGACTTCCTAACAAATTCCGACTTAGTTTTTAAATCCTTCATGTTTGAATCATTCAGTGACGATGGTCTTTGCACATATATAAGTAATATAATGTAGCATCGCTGGTAGTTGTTACTATTTATTGGCCAGACCTCGCGCTTTTCTTGTTAGCGACTGGTAGTTGTAATATTTGTACATATTGTAAATATTGTATATATAAAGCTGAAAGCATTTTGTAAATAGAAATAGTTTGAACTGTATTCTCTTTGTGTTTACTAGAATCACACCCCAGTGATTCTACAATAACTACCAAATCCAATAAGTTTAAAATAACTTATGCAAGAGATTATCTAAATTATTCAGACGAAATAATGGAAACACTTTTGAAAAATCGTTCAACTATATATACACATTAAAATTTGGATCTTGCATGATTAATTATATTACAAAAGAAATTTGCAATGCAGTTAATAAAGCGGCACCAATTAAGTACTGCAAAGTAAAATAAAAGCGCGTAAGTTTGCTTTATGAAAAGCCGACGATAGTGACATACATGAACAAGTAAGTATTAAAAGAACCGACAACAACTAATTGGACTAATTGCGAAAAATCAAAGAGGATTATTAAACAATTAAGAAATAAAAAATCTGCCTTAAAACAAAAAAGGTTCTTCAATAAACTAAATAATTCAAACGAAAAATGGCGATATATTCATAAAATTTTGGGAAAAAGTAAATGAATTTCAACTGACATTAACGAATTAAGTATTGATAACCAAACTACAAAAGAAAAAACAAGAATAATAGACCACCTAAATACGACATTTAAGAAACTTGGCAATTTCAATTTTCCACAATATAAGAGAAAGAAAAATATTAATAAATTTCAAGGAAAAACATACTTTTCTTTTAGACTCATAAGTGCAAATGAACTAGAAACCATAATAAAAACTTTAGACACAAATAAATCAACGGCATCCAATAATCTTCCAATCTTTATTATTAAAAGTCATTTTCATATCTTTAGTGAACATCTACTATTTGCATTTAACAAATGCATTATTAATGATGAATTCCCCGATATATTTAAGAAATCTGACATAAGCCCTACATATAAAAAAGGTGACCCTCTTAATTCACTAAATTATAGGCCCATTTGCATTGGCCATCCCTTTAGTAAACTATTCGAACAGTTATTAAATAATCAAATTAATGCATATTTGATATCTGAAAATATTCTTTCAAAAACAATTTGGTTTTCGTAATGGTTATAGCACCCAAGATGCAATTTTATCAATATCAGAACAAATAAAATCTAATTTAACACTAAGCAAATGTAGTTGTGTTGCACTCCTTGATTTGAGCAAAGCTTTTAACTTAAATAAATTTTGACACATTAAGGGATAAATTAATATATTATAACTTTGATAACAAATCTATTAACTAAATAATGACCTTCCTTAAAAATTGACAGCAAAGAGTTATACTTAATGGTAAAAAATTGAAATATATTATAACGGACCGTGGGGTTCCACAGAGCACAGTTCTCGGACCTATTCTATTTGCAATCTATGTTAATGACATAACTCAACAGGTAAAAAACAGTTAAATTCATCTATGTGCAGATGATACCTCTTTTATAAGCCCTGATATAAATGCCTTTAATGCAACTAAAAATCTCCAATATGACATCGACTCTTGGCCATAGGACATAGCGCCATTTTGCCAATAACGTCGCCCCCTTAACTCCGATCTTTTTGAATTTTTTATATGTTTGAGAACGTTGCCTATCGCAACTTCTATTAAGGTATTAAAAAATTTGGGTTAATATTTTTAGGTCTATTGAAAAAAGTTTTTTTCTTAATAATTAATAATTATTATAATCAATGACGTTTTAGTCCACCCCTAGAGGTTCGGGGCTCTATATCTCTGCGAATTTTGAAGATATTGATTTGGGACCACTTTTTTTCATTTTTAAACAAAACAATTGATCTATTTAGATTATAATATTGTGCAATTGCATTAGGACTACTGTGTTTTAATGTAGTGGACTTCTTGGAAAAATCATAGTGCGACTTTATTAAGAAACACCCTATATCTTTGTGAATATTCAAAATATCACTTTCGGAATACTTCAATCCATTTCAAATGCAAAAATTGGGTATAATAAGTTAATAATATAGTATTGTTTCTCATGGACTACAGTTTTTAACACTGAGGACTCCTTTAATGCCATAAATGCAGAATGATTGCGACTTTATAAAGAAATACCTTATTGCTCTGCGAATATTAAAGATATTGTGTTCGGACCACTTTCATTCGTTTTTAAATCAAAATTTAATCTAGAAAAGTAATAATATAATAATTTTAGATAAGGAATACTGCCTTTTCAAATTAGGACTTCTTCAAAACAAGCCTAGGCTCAAGTGGGGCGACTCTACTAAGAAATGCTACAGTGGTCCATCAATATTGAAGATATTGCTTTCGGGCCAATTATATTCGTTTGCAATTCAAAAACTAGATCTAGTAGTGAAATAATATGGTAATATTGCTAAAGACTACTGCATTTTTTAGGATAGGACTTCTTTGAAATAGTAGAAAACAGAAATATGGTCGCTATGCTAATAAGAAATGCTGCAGTGCTCTGCGAATATTGAATATATCACTTTCGCACCACTTTCATTCGTTTTTAATGCAATAAATAGGTATAATAAGTTAATTATATAATACTGTTTAATATGGACTACATCTTTTGTAAGGAACAATTTTGTAAGGAACATTTTTTTGGAACAAGGGATCATAGAAATGGATACGATTTATTAAGAAAGGCTGCATAGCACTGTTAGTTTTAAAGATATCGATTTTTAAACTATTTGACGCGTTTTTAAATAAAAATTTGGGTCTATACAAATATTCAAAAAACTAAAAAACTACGGTCTACTACGTTTTTAAGTACCGGACTACTATACTACAATAGTCCGTTGACTTTCTTATAGAACGCCTCAAAACTTTGTTAGTATTAAGAGGAGACCATCATAAAATACTTCATATAGTTTTTAATATCAAATTTAAGGTATACCTTTATTAGGGTTTAAACTTAAAAAGTCCTAAAACTGGGACAAAACNGACTTCTTTGAAACAATGGAATGCAGATATATGACGACCCCATTAAAAAATGCCTCATTATCTCCGCCAATATTGCAGATAATGCGTCCAGACCACTTTTATTCATTTTGACTTGAAAAATTAGGTCTAGTAGAGAAATAATATATCAATATTTGGCAATGACTACTGTTTTGTTCAACTAGGACTTCTTTGATGCAAGAAAGTTCAGAAATAGTGCGAGTTTCTAAAGAAATACCTTATTACTCAGTGAATATTGAAGATATAGATTTCGGAGTACTTTCATTCGTTTTCAAATCAAAATTTGATCTAGAAAAGTAATAATATAATAATTTTAGGTAAGGACTACTGCCTTTTTAAATTAGGACTTCTTCAAAACAAGCCCAGGCTCAAGTGGGGCGACTCTACTAAGAAATGCTAAATTGCTCCATCAATATTGAAGATATTGCTTTCGGACCAATTTTATTCGTTTGCAATTCAAAAACTAGATCTAGTAATGAAATAATATGGCAATATTGCTAAAGACTACTGCATTCTTTAAGCTAGGACTTCTTTGAAACAGTACAAAACAGAAATAGGGTCGCAATGCTAATAAGAAATGCAGCAGTGCTCTGCGAATATTCAAGATATCACTTTCGCACTACTTTCATTCGTTTTTAATGCAAAAAATAGGTATAATAAGTTAATTATATAATACTGTTTAATATGGACTACATCTTTTGTAAACCAATACTTTTTTTGAAACAAGGGATCATAGAAATTTGTACGATTTATTACAAAAGGCTGCATAGCGCTGTTAGTTTTAAAAATATCGATTTTTTAAACTATTTGACGCGTTTTTAAATAAAAATTTGAGTCTATACAAACATTCAAAAATCTAAAAAACTGCGGCCTACTATGTTTTTAAGTATCGGACTACTATACTACAATAGTCCGCTGACTTTCTTGTAGAATGCTTCAAAACTTTGGTAGTATTAAGAGGAGACCATTATAAAGTACTTCATATAGTTTTTAATATCAAATTTAAAGTCTGGTATACTTTTAGTAGGGTTCGAACTTGAGAAGTCCTAAAACTGGGACAAATATAATAACAGGAGTGGACATAGCGCCACCGATAATTTGTTATTAGGGACATAGCGCCAGCGATTATTATTATTATTATTATTATTATTATTATCAAGTCTGTCTGAAATTCACTCCACGCTATATCCACTTTCTGGAGATCACACCTGTATGCCACGATTCAAATCTACAAAGAAATCCCATCATTCAGCAATTCAATGAAGTTATTCACAGTCTATCTTCCAGCAACATATCAGTCGTTCCTGTCTTCAACCAATTTCTTTCTGCGCCTCGTGTCGTAAATCCTAATCTACTGGCCCGCGATGGAATTCATCTCTCTCGACATGGTGTATTCTGCATGACACAGATATTGCAAGGTTCTCTTTCAACTCGGAAATTTTATCACACATCTCTTCGAAGAACATACACATCATATTCTCAAGCTCTCTCTGCTACAGCACGTCGGCCTCCTTTGCTACCTACACCCTCTCTACGCCCAATCTTCACATGATCTCCCATCAACGTCGCCACAAATCTTCAATGAATAGTCTAAGGTATTTTAATGCTTATATTTTTATTCTACTACTTTTTGTAAGTTTACTTAAAGGGCACCTACAGCTAAACATTGCGTATGAATCCGTAAAAAATTGTAAGCCCAATATTTTATTAAGCAAGGTTCATTATCATTTTTATGCTATTCAATTTCATAATTTATTAGCTTCGCACCTAAAAGTATTACTACAATTAAGATTAGTTCTTTCAGGAGACATTAAAATGAATCCAGGTCCTCTCATTTCTGAAAATATGTTGCAACATGAAATTCGTAAATACAAAGAATATGTTAAATTTATATATATTAATGCAAGAAGTTTAGTTTCAAATCGCAGTGAATTTTATAATATAGTGAGCCAAATTGAAAGCAATGCAATATATGTAATTACAGAAACTTGGTTAAATGATTCCATTAATATAAAAACTCTATATAATCCTAACCCTAACGCTTTTGACATACACTTTAAAAATAGAGCAGAAAGGGGCGGTGGGTTAATGATATTAATTCCGAAATTTCTTAAATCAAAGCGTAGAGAAGATTTAGAATTAGAACATCCAGTTTTTGAATCGCTTTGGATTGAAATAAACTCATTATCTCTTTCAAATAACGATGAACTAATCAACGTTTGCTATAACCCAAATAAAAATTATTCTACTGACTTTTGTGAGCATAAGATTTGCGAAATAGAAAACTTAATTTTGAAAATAAATTTATCAGTGTTTTTGGGGATTTCAATGTGAATTACTTAAATTACTCTGAATAAAAAATAATTGATTCATTATCATTTTTATGCTATTCAATTTCATAATTTATTATCTTCGCACCTAAAAGTATTACTACAATTAAGATTAGTTCTTTCTGGAGACATTAAAATGAATCCAGGTCCTCTCATTTCTGAAAATATGTTGCAACATGAA
>CABFPE010000599.1:173843-210926 GCA_900660155.1 Hofstenia miamia
AGAATCGATATGGCTCCCCCATTTTAGGTTACATTGAACAATAACTCCAAGGTCCTTGATTTCGGGCACAGTTGAAATTTCTTGACTGCCGAGATGAAACTCATGGATGTGACTACATATATTCAATTCAATCAAAGAACAAATAAAATTTTCAGTAAAATCAACCGACAGGACTCTTTTACATTTAATTCTTGCGCATTGTGGAATAATCTAGATGTTACCTTAAAAATCGAACCAAATTATAAGCATTTTAAGAAAAAAATTAACGATTACTTATTGAAAAAGCAATTGTTATTGGGCATTTCCAATCAATTACATACATGGAGTCCGTATATCTAAAAAAGGTGCATATTTATTGATATTGTATATTTTATATATATATATATATTTTTTAGTTTGTAGTTTTTAGTCTTTTTTCAGCAATAAAAATTTGCTTTTGCTCTTATTATTGTTCAATAGCTTTATTTCAATGTCTTGTCCATTCAGTAGAACTTGTCATATTTACAAATTATAAATTACATACAATATGTACAAAATTTCTGTTAACACAACAACTATAATCTACATAAAATGACAAATCTAAGCTACAAATGCAGTAAAAACACTAAAAAAGACACGAAGACACTTAAAAAAATACAAAACACAAGCCTGTGGAAAATTAAAAGTTTCGCCATGTATTTAGTCTTTTGCTGTATCCCATGTTATTTTGTTCTTTTACCAAATTATTTTTTAACAAAGGTTTAAATTCAGTAAGCGATGAGGCCTTCCGAATATTCAGAGATAGCTTGTTCCAATTATTACATGATATTGTGGTAAAAGCTCTTTTCCAATATCATCTATTGCTAATTTTAATTTTATTTATGCACCTATAAGTTCTTTTATTAATGCTGACGACTTTGTGAAGGAAGCAATTCTGGAATTTAGCTGAATTATCTGTTTATATAAATAAACTAAACTTGTATATTTGCAGTGGTAACTTGGGGATAATATTTGTAATTTATTGAGCATATCACCTGTGTGCTGTTGACTAGTGTTAAACATCATATTAATGGATCAGTTGAAAATTCTATTTAATCTTGCCATTTGATTTAAATTTATTCTGTTAATGCACATGCATAATTGTAATGGCTCATTACAAATGTGTCAATCAGTACTTTACTTTTGCTAATCATTTTAATTTGTTTTAGATACTATTATTATTATTAATTTCATTATTATTATTTTGCATAAATATAGAGAATTTAAGAATATTTAATTAAATTTTTATGAATATGTACATTGTTTTCTGTGAAAAAAATTTCACATAAAGAAAAATCGAAAATTAAAAGTTTAACAATTTATTCAGTTAATGTCTTTGGGAGCAATTTTACTTTAGGGGACTTTTTCAAAAAAAATTTGATGACTCATCCAATAAACTTTTCTAGACCAGTTTTTTACGAGGAACAATCTGACATCCTCAAAATTTTGAAAAAATTAATATTTGAATCAGTATAGTCCTTTTTTTAGTTTACCGATATACATGTAATTCAGCTCTCAGATAAAAGTTTTCTGTCACTGAAAAAGGGTGTATCTTATACTTTGGTAAGTATATTTAATAATTTTAATAAAAATATATAAATTTCTAATTGCAAACATACAGTAAATATAATAAACTACGACGAAAAATTTTAATATGTCAAGGCTATAATCTGTATTAAGTTCTTTATTACATCATAGATTTCTACCAATCAAAAGTATTGTTACAGTATTAGTAGTATTTGAGAAACTTTTTAATGTGATATTCGTTTTAATAAAGATTAAATGTTGTTTTAATGGGATTAAATTATGATTTAGAATATTATAATTATAATTAATGTTTTAAGGTGTGCTTTGTAGAAATTATTTAATTTGTTTTTGAATGAATAGTTCAATGTAATTTAGTTAATTTATTCAATGCCATTTTGATTTAGAAAGTTATCATAGAGTTTTTCAAATGGCGGCATTGCAACCTATTTTGTTTACTGTTGTTGTCCTCGATTTTTATATATTCATCAATAGTGTGTGTCTTTACGAACCTTGTTATGGTTCTTTATTGATATATTTTTAGGCTTAAATACATTTCAACACTAAAAGGTGTATTAGGTAACTACTTTATTGAAGGCAAGTATTCAACAAATGCGAGACACCTCAAAATTTAATTTTAATAGTCACTTGCAGCAATTTTTGTGGCAACGTGAATTTAAGAACTTTTCTACATTTTTTTCATATTTAGAATGCATTGCAGTTGTGTATCCTGCTTAGATTTGTAAATAACTTAATTTCTTTTCAGTGGAGTAGATTCTCCCAACCTCATTGCTTTGGATAATGAATATGTAAATTTAATAAAGTAGTTACCTAAAACACCTTTTAATGTTGAAATGTATTTAAGCCTAAAAATATATCAATGAAGAACCATAACAAGGTTTGTAAAAGACACACACTATGATGAATATATAAAAATCGAGGACAACAACAGTAAACAAAATAGGTTGCAATGCCGCCATTTGAAAAACTCTATGATAACTTTCTAAATCAAAATGGCATTGAATAAATTAACTAAATTACATTGAACTATTCATTCAAAAACAAATTAAATAATTTCTGCCAAGCACACCTTAAAACATTATTTATAACTATAATATTCTAAATCATAATTTAATCCCATTAAAACAACATTTAATCTTTATTAAAACGAATATCACATTAAAAAGTTTCTCAAATACTACTAATACTGTAACAATACTTTTGATTGGTAGAAAACTCTGACGTAATATAGAACTTAATACAGATTATAGCCTTGACATATTAAAATTTTTCGTCGTAGTTTATTATATTTACTGTATGTTTGCAATTAGAAATTCATATATTTTTATTAAAATTATTAAATATACTTACCAAAGTATAACATACACCCTTTTTCCGTGACAGAAAACTTTTATCTGAGAGCTGAATTACATGTATATTGGTAAACTAAAAAAAGGACTATACTGATTCAAATATTAATTTTTTCAAAATTTTGAGGATGTCAGATTGTTCCTCGTAAAAAACTGGTCTAGAAAAGTTTATTGGATGAGTCATCAAATTTTTTTTGAAAAAGTCCCCTAAAGTAAAATTGATCTGAATTGTTGATGATTGCTCAAATTATTTATCGATAGAAGTTAAAAAAATGATTGTAAAATAAATTTTATTTTAGTCAAAAAAAAACTGGGAATTATGAAAAACTTGATCGAATTCGGAATTTTCTTCAAAAAATACTCAAACACAAACTTGAAAGACAAAAACTTGAACTCTGATCTAGCAACAGGGTTAAGACTGCAGCTCGATATTCGCAATTAGCTTGATATTCAAACTCAACCAAAATTTACAATACTTCAAAAATTATAATTCATAACTTTAATGGGCAAATATGAATAAAGCAATATTAATTACTTTAAAAGTGATAAGGGACCAATACATAGAACAATAAATAGTATAATTATATTGTACATTAAAGTAAAAGCAAAAACTCCAGTATTTGTAGCATTACACTAAATATTGAATGCACTTATCTTTAATATATACTATAATTAATATTTTCACTAATTTAAAATGTTTCACACACAAATACATGATTAAAGTTTTCTTGTGATTTCTAAGTATAAGTCTCCTATCACTTTTAAAGTGATTAGCAATTTGGATTATTATAAGCTCATTTACAAATATTTACAGCATTAGTCTTTATTAAAATTATAATATATAAATTCAAATTTTTTTTAAAATTTTTGCTTGAATTTGAATATTGAGTTGATCACAAATATCAAGCTGCAGTAAAAACCCCCTAGTAACTTGAAAGAACAGTTTTTTCAAAAAAAACCTGTCTAAAAGCCACTACAAAGAAACTATATTCCATGAATTCAATTGGCTAAAAATTTTGATTGTTTCACAGTTACTGTTAAGTTAAGTAATGGGTTGGACATAGTGCCATTGTCAATCTCAATAAATTTGAAGCCAACTGAAAAAGTATTTTTGTTGTTGGCAAAAATAAATATATTTTCAAATTTAATTCTAAAAAATGTTTATATGTCATAATAAACCCTAACCCAAAAATACTTTGTTAATATTTACGAACTTATTTTACGAAATCAAATATTATGAAAACAGAACTTACTAATTGGGTGCAGGGTTTTTGAGGGTTGGTACTTGAAATGAATACCAAATTTCTCAAAACGAATACTGAATATCTCAAAACGGATACTGAATATATAGTTTGTGACAGATGTTTATGGGACATAGTTTAAAGAGACAATCATAATATTATTGTAAATGTTTTTATTTTTAATAGGCAATTAATTACTTTATTCATGCTTACTTTAAAATTTTTGAAATCCAAATGAAATTTGCCTTATATTTTAATACCAAGCTGCAAATACAACACCCAAAAAATTACAATTTTTAATTCTGTGTCTAAATGCCATAAAAATATTTCATAGCAATTGCTATTGGTTGAAAGCTAACAAAGGTTTCTGTACTTACATTTTCTAAGTATCCATTTTGAGATTTTTGGTATTTGTTTTGAGATATTTGGTATTCCTTTCAAGTACCAACCATTTTTGAGTACTCAGAATGTTAAGAAGTCGAACTCTAATAAGCTCACAAAACTCGATTAGAAAAACACAGAAGAGAAAATATCAAAACTCAGACTAAAACTCATTTGAAAAATCCACTCAAAAATAGTGTAAAAATTAAATTTCTTTAAATATCAATTTTCTTACCAATCACAAAAACTTTTTTTAGATTAGAATTATTGTAAAATAAATGTTTTTTACCCTAAAATACTCAGAAATAGAAAAAAACTCAATTGAATGAGGCTGGTTAGAATCTTATTTCGGCCATTTACCAGCTGAAAGGGACAAAAATTTTTCATAGCAATAGCAGTTTCAAATCAAAGTGTTTGAAAGCCAAATTGTTTGAAACATGATAAAAGACATTATTTTTTAAATATCATAATTTACACACATGATAAACAACATCAACTTTTAATTAATAACAATATTTTGCAAATCATATTTGAATTATCTTAACAAAATCAAATGTTGCCATTATTAAAAAAAACTCAGTACTACTATACTTATAGCACTTTTACCATGGTGTTTCAACTTTCACATTAAAATAAGTTATTCATATAATATTTATGGGGGTACCCCCACAGAAAATTTACCAAAATACTATAAATTGTAACATTTTTTATATTTATTAAATTTAGTCAAAATATACTTCTTTAAACATATCCAATATAATTTTTCAGAAAATATATCCAAATTTCATGAAAAATGTAAAAATATCTGAAAGTTTTAGCTTATTTTTGTCCAAAAATGCACCTTAACAGTGTTTTTTTCCACTTTTCGTTTTCTTGCATTTTGCAAATTTTTGGCAAAAAAATCTTCAAGAAGGAAAGGAGTACCAACATCAAATTTGGCATGTATATAGTACACCCGTTGGTCTATGCAACTACAGAAATATTTTTTATGTTATGTCTTTAATTTTTTAGAAAATTGGTTTACTCATATTTAACAAGCTGAGAACTAATTAAAAATGCAAATTTATGCATGATACTACTTATCATTTCATAAATTGCACAAAATCTCTCTGTAGTTGCATAGGGCCCTAAATTATGATATATGGTTTGCCTATATAAATGATTTACATCACCTGAAAAAAAATGGCCACAAAGTATATTCTTTTGTTTCCCATATCAACTAAATTTCCAATTCCTCTGAAATTTTGTCTTTTCACTGTTACAATCTTTGGTTATTACATGCATACCATTATTGTTTAATATAACCTCAAATCCAAGAAAATTAATTTTCTGTGTGGGTACCCCTTAAGCTATTTGAATGTTAACTAGAACAATAATTTTAGGCATTAAGTTTTTATTTATGAACACTATGTTGATTTTGAACACTTTGACTGACACCACAATAACATGGGAATCTTTAATGCATTGGACTTTGATGACATCACAGAAATGACGTTAACAATTATTTTCATCTAATCAGATTGTTTGCATTTTTCTGAAATCTTTAATTGCTGCCTCAGACTTTTTAAAGTAAAATTTCTTGCTGCCTCGGACTTTTTAAGTTAATTTTTTACCTGCCTCAAACTTTCTATTAAAAAATTTCTTGCTGCCTCAGACTTTTAAAATTAATTTTTTACCTGACATAATCAATTGTATTATTAAACCTTTCTTTATTTGATTATTGTAGATTATTAAAACAACTATAATTTTATTAATGATTTATTCCTATGTCACTAGATATTTTGCCCATCATGTTTACCCTAATCTCTTTTTACTATGCAAGCTTATAGGAAAAGAAGTTTTTAACAAATTAAGTACTGCATTTCATTTTTGCTTGACATGTGCTTATCTGAAGATCACTAAAACTTTAAGTAGGCAATTGTACTCATTTTATATTTCTATTTTTATTATTATATTACATCATGAATTTAAAATGTATTTTATCATACTAACTGTCCAGGTCAATCATTTAATGTGTTAGGATTTAAGACATCAAGGTAAAAGAGGTGCAGGCAGAGTTGTCAGCTGTGCATGGGATTAAGGTGTTTGGTTGCTTAAGTGAAAAAAGAGTAGCTTTGAGCTTACACAATTGTGCAGTCTTATTATTAGTTATGAGCTTGATATGTTTTTGCATAAAACTAGCTTTAAGTTCTTTAAGTTTCCTGCATAGTAAATGTGGTTTCTATCAGCAAAAGTAAGATATTGGTAATTTGTAATTCTAAAATTTTAATAGTAAAAATTGAACAAGGATTTACTTTGCACTATAATTTGCTCACATTTTATCAGACTCAAGTCATATTCATGACTTGCATGTTTAAAGTAATAATAATTTGCTACCATATGTGTCTCTAGTTGATAATTTATAGCTCAATTAAAATGTTTATCATTACTTCCTATTTTTAAGCTTATGTAATTCAATATCAATTTGCAGTGTGATATCTACTATAGGATAATTGCTGATACAATTAAATAGAAGCTAAATTCAAATATTATTACTTGATCATTTAACAAACAACTCTTAAATGTAAACCTTTGAAAACACAGTAATAAGTTGCTTAGTAAGTTTCATGGGGTTTTCAGCAAGTATGTGAAAGTCTTAGAAAGTATTTCAACCTTAACTTTTTACTGTAAAATTTAACTTTACATTGACAGTTCAAGAATGACTAGTATAGAATCACAGGGTGCTCAGACTACTACAGTGGTACTAGGGAACTCAATGGTTGAACAGAAGGTTGCAAAGGCTACCATCTCAGTGAGTGACCCACATTCTAACAGAAAAACAAAGATATTGGTAATTTGACAATGTAACAAAGTAACAGTAAAGATTCACCAAGGATTCACTTCAAACAACAACCAACTCACATGGTATCACACTGAAGTGGTACCCATGAAGAGAATTGCAAACTCACAAAAGGTGCTTCCCTATGTGTCTCTAGTTGATAATTTATAGATCAAATAAAATGTTTCTCATTAGTTCCTATTTTTCAGCTTATGTAATAATAATAACAGCATATATTGCCATGCATTCACATTAGCCAGCAGCTTGTTATCATCACAGTGTAAGGTGTTAAGTGCATGTGTGAGCTGCAAAAGATAGATAAAAAGTTCTTATTCCCTAACTGTAGTCATACACATAACTTAATTCCATCCACAATTTGGGCTGCCAGAAGAAAGCATGTTGTTGCCCTAAAGTCAGAGGAGTAACTCCCAAATTATTGCTCAAAACTTAAGCATCTATTATAAATAACATACTTCCTAAAAAGGGGCTAGCAATAATTAATAAAAGCAAAAAGCAAATGCAGTTGAGTGAGACAAAGTTTATTTGTGTCCTCACTACAGTTTTCTCAAAGTATTTATACAAAACAATTGAGAATATTATTACCTGTAATTGTTTACACTTTTGCAATCACAGTTTTGCTTGCAAAATTAAAGAGCAACAACACATCACACAATTTCAAGGGGATGAACAAATCTAAGATTGTATTAATACACTAGAAAAGTAGAGCAGGATTTATCTCGAGATTCCAAAATTGATTAAAATTAAAAAATGACTCTACACTAGTAGTCAATGATATACTGTGATGCTGGGAATAAGGCTATTTCAACCCTAATGAGGGCTATTCACAAAATTTTATTTCCTGAATAAATTCAAAAAAATTATAATATCACTATATGAGTTGCTTAAATTATGTTTTATTCAAGAGATACAATTGTCATCCAGTTCCTCACATTTTATATTACTGATATCTTATTATCAGCTCTAGTTTTATACAACTCTTCTCAAAGGTTATCTGTATTGTAGAGTCACTCAGGGCCTTTGTTTATTTTCTTTTTATTTATTAGGCACTCTCTAATTAATTTGGTGCTATTTAACATAATTTATTTATTGATTTGTAGTAATTTTTATTCCTTCGAACTTAGTTTTTGAATTTAGTGTAATTGTCCCCTTGACTTAGAGATTACATGTTATTGCTCATTTAATTTGTGAGGGAAAATTGAATTTTGTAAAAAAGTAAATATTTACCTTTTTCTGTATAGAATAGGGAACATATTGTTATCATTGCCACAAATAAATCTCATTCTTGCTGGATAATGTTTGCTGTTTTATTTCTTATTATACTGCTAACCTTTTTAGATTCAGTATTGATATGATAAGATCCAGTGATAATGTGGGAGGAACTCTTCTGTGCCTGGGGTGATAAATCACTCCTTGACAGATGTGAGCCCATATTGTGGTTGCTTTAGGCTATGTGTAGGCATAGGGAATAAAAGAACTACTCAATCAGTTGATTTAACATGCACATAACATCACACTTTGCAAATATATTATGCCATTAGTGTACACATATATGTGGTAATTACATGTTATTACTATCTATTACATGATAACAACAACTATGAGCTAAATTTGTTTTATTGAGCTAGAAATTAAACTTGAGACACACAATTAGCAACTTGGATGGTAAGGATGGATTCTGTCAGAAAATTGGTGTCATTATGTACTGTTGTGTGTGCTTATAAATTTTATTATTGAAAATGTAAATTATTTTATTTTGCCAAAATTGTAAAATAATTTCAGCTATTTAGGAAGTATGATTAGGTTATCAGGCACTTTTCTCTTAAAACTTGAAACTTAATCCAGTTTGATATCAGCAATCTGCACTAGTTTGCTGCTGTTTAAACTAGTTCAAACAAAGATACTGCCCTGCTTGATGTTTAGTAACCAAATTTAGCAACATTGAGTCAGATAACATAAATTGTGGAAGACCTTCCTCAAATCGTGATCCATGGCACCAATTAAATTCAGAAGGTCAGTGACAAAAGATGACGTCAATGGAACACAACCAATTGCCAAGAGAAAGCTGGTTGAAAAAGCATAAATAGGAGGACACTGATATGAGTCATAAGCAGAGTAAGGACAAAACACTTCCAGTCTTACATTTGGAAAAGAGAGGTCAGCATGAGATGCTGCCAGTTTTGCATTTAAAAGAGATAAGTCAGCATGTGATGCTGTCAGTTTTGCTGTTGAATTGGTTGCATTATATTGGTTAAAGTGGTAGTCAAAGTTGTTGGCAATTTGATCTCTAAAGTTTTACTGTCAGATTGCAAAGTAAGTTAGTTCCAAATTTCTAAATTCTTTAGCCTAATAAGTTTGTAGTATATTTGTTTGTTATTGCACATTTTGGTTATTATTAACTAGTAAGTTAAAATAAAGTTGTTTTTATAAGTGTTGTTTTTCACATTTAACTTCTGTTAAATAGTTTATTGCAATTACTTTAACACTTTGTTTTATTGTTTGTTTAAGTTCTTTGAATAATTGTGGTAAATTGTTCAAATCAGATTTAATTGTTGTTTTCATCCTGGTTGAATTCTAATTTGATAAAGTTCTTTAACTTGTTACAGAATGAATGTTTCTGCTTAAGAGTTTTAGTGGATTAAGTAAAATACATTGTGTTAATAAGAGTTAAATTAACATAGAGAGTTTAATCTTATTTTTGGTAAATTGTCAGAAATAAGAGCTGTTGCTAGAATAGAATTTCCAGAATTCAACAGTACCAGAAAATTAAATTCCAAGGTAAAAATTATCTTTTTGGGAGAAATTCCACTAATCCATGACTGCAAAAATAAATCATTATTAAAAATACAAACCCTAAAACTATAAACGCCTAGTTCAAAGCAATTTTCTAACAATTCTAATGATTTTGCTTCAGGGAGATGCCATGTAAATTGGTCGCCAGCTGAAATGCCTTCTTGGAAATGGTATCAGTTCTTTTTTCTACAGTGAAATTGGTGAACTAAAAATCTTCATTTGTTTTGTTAGAGTATGGGCCACTCTCAGTGATGGTAATTCTTCACAACCTTGTTTACTTCTAACTTTTATTAGGAAAGGGTATAATGGCAGGAGAAGTTAGTTAGTTATTTGTGCATTGATGAATCAACACTGCAGCCCAAAACTCTCAATTACATAGAATAGCAAGAATGTTGCTGATTTCTCACCTAGGCCACTTTATATATATATATATAAAGATCTAAATATGAAGTAATTTTTAAAGTTATGCTAAGTATTAAATGCCTGAGTCTAAAAGAAAGAGTACCAAAAACTTGAGAAGATATAAATATAGCATTTACTAATATTTAATAAATTCAATATTAAAGTGCAGATTACCACTTTTCTTCTCTCAAATGCTTTCAAAGAGTTTTTGCTGTGACATGTTGCCACTTTTGCCTTTGGTTTTGCAGGACACAAATGCATTTTTTATATTTTAAGTTTCACCAAGAAATTCCCATGGATTTATTTGCTTACATTTTAATGTAGTTTGCTCATTTCAATTTATTAAAGGGCAATAATATTTATCATATTATATTTCAATTGTTGTAGTGAAATTCATTGGAACCTGCTTTTGACATAAGTACCCGGACAAAGTGTATCTAGTTCAGGTCCTAGTCAAATTTAAGAGGTGCACAATAGAAGTATGAAAATGTAGTCAAATTTATCCTGATGAATTTTTGTGAAAATTAAAATAGTGAATTATAGTTATGCATTCCAAACTACATCACAAAAAACTCTTTGAAAAAACTCAAGAGAGAGCAGTCAGAATAAGCCACACTAGAATATTATAAGTAATAACTTTTATAAATTTTTAATATGATATTTTCTCTAGTTTATTGCAGTCTTACTATTAGCCATATAAAACCTTAGATTGCTTTATATATAAATTTGCATTGCATAAAACTGCATTACTCTGTATTGAGATACATAGTTATAATGATTTTATATTTTATATATATCTATTTTATGTATTAACTTTTGTTTCAATCAATTTAGTAACATCAATTTTATATTTTTTGTTAAATTATTATTAGTATGCAAGTGATAGTGAACTAGCTGTCATTAATAGCTAGGCTCATTGTATGCAGCCAAGCTAAACTTAGGCTAACCCTAAGCATACTGAGTGATCAATTTCACCCCATTTTGTTTTTGTCCATAAATTTGATTGAAATTAATATTTTTAGCAGATTTTTTCTGACTTGTACCAAAAACTATCTGGGAACAAGACAAAGTTAAAGTGGAATAATTTTTTTTCATCAGGGCCTGTGTCAAAAGTGTTATAAAAAATTCATTTTAGCAAAAAATTCAAAATTTTGGTGCAACCTACATTTAATACCTTTACTACTTTAATAGATATGTACATATTTATAAAATTCATTTGTTTGAGTCATTATTGTTATGTGTCAAGGATGTCAACAAAATGTTGAAATGAAAAAAAAATTTGTAGAGGCATTATTGCAATATGCTTTAGTACTATGATCAGTTATATTGATTTTTCACACTGGGGCCACCATAGCAATAGAACATATAAAGCAATTTTGTAGCAGGTCTGGTTTAATATCAGGGTTATACCTTCATCAGGGGAGGGCCCAGAGGATAAAACTTAAACTAAGAAAAATTTCAAATGTTTATTTAGTGCTGTATTTTGAATATATTAAGACAATAATGACAAAATTTGGTTTAAGCACCATACAAACATTTTTTAAATTACCAGAGGCATTAATGCTGGGGCAGGGAGGCCTAGCACAGTTTATTCAAAATGGCTGCAATAATTATGTAATACTGTCTGATTTTTTTGATTTCCTGTTGAGGATTACAGGTTTAACAAACTCCTTCCTTCTATTTCTAGTGCTCAATTCATTTAGGTTCTTTTTCATATATATTTTTCTTAACATTGGTGACATTACAAATTTATTGGCAGATAAAATTGAAACCAATGAATATATTTTTTTGGAAAATTGGCAAATATGTAGTTCAAAGATATATCTTTCACTGTGCCAAACTCATTGCTTTATCTTTAATAGTTGTGAAATTAATGAAGGGGCTGTCTTTGACATTATATACCTCAATGCATAGAGAGTTAAATTCTATGGTTAATCATTTAATAGTTAACTTTGAAACACTTTTCAAAACCTTTGCATGTATTTGCACAAAAATTTAAAGGTTTTGTGAACTTGATATTAAACTGCTTTTTTATGTTACAATTAAATCTTATTTACTAAATAATCAAAATGTTATTAGCAACTTAATATGGTAATTATCCTAAATTGGGTAAATTAGTTGTGAATTGACATAGCATTCAGATTGAAAAAAATAAATTTTAGTATTGATTAAATTTTTATCAATTATAATTGTAATAGTTTTTCAACTTCCTCAATTATGCTAAAAAATCTAGTAAAGCTTTTAAATTCTGAAATGTGTTTCTAAACCAACCATAGCAAAGTATATGTTGTAGTTTGCCTTAAGTACAAAAAGCAAATAAACAATGTCTATTTCATTTTTTTCATTAGCAGTATTTTATAAATATATTCAATAATAAAGCAAGGTCTTCAAACTGATTGGAAAACCATAAAACATCCATTAAACTTTTAAGCAAACAAATTTGTGTATTTGTTAACAAGTAATTTTCTAACAAATGAGAGAATGCTGTGTACAACTTAAGTTAGCCTAAATGCTGTTTACTATGTAAGAAAACTTAAGCTAGTATTGGTATTTTATAAGGGAAAATAATAAGCACATGGCTAATACACAAGATTCAAGCAATTCAAGCTCAAACCTCCTTCTTTGTTCCATATAAGTTCCCTAAATCTTTTTCTAAGCAAGTGCTGCTCTAACTGTTATTTCTTACCTAGGCAGCTGGAATCTAACATTTAAGTTCAACACCAATGTTCCAGACAGTACATCAGGATGTTGAAATTTTATTATACTGGACAGAAATCCACACTGACAATGTCACAGTATAATGATGGGTAACAAAAGACAGGATTGAGGCTTTTAATAAGCAACTGATGTGATTGCATTTGTTGAATTTATGGAATTGTAATCCACATATTGTCAAGTGTTGTAACATGGTAAACACTATATTTGCTAAGCCTAGAACATTTTAGTCAAATTACCAGTGAAAATAAACTTTCTTAGAACAGATTTTGCAGATCATATTGGTGAAATTTACAAAAAATCAAATAAGGTATCTATTAACTACACATAGAAAAATATTTTATGGGAAGAAATATTTGGTTGGTACTTTTTATCAACATTCAGAATCTTGAAACCAAAATGAATGTTATAGTGCTTGACTTAGTGCATGGTGCTACCCTATTTGTCTCACTTTTTAATTTCTATCAAACTTCGAACATTGTTGATCCAGCAGCTTGAAACCCAAGGATTGGTATTTAGTAAGGTTTCATGTATCTTCTTTAATTGCTCATGTACTGCAGTTCTGGTTGCCAGACATTCATGCTAGAAAATGCATCATATCATCACAGTGTTATACAGTATAGGTGCATGTACATGTTGAATATCAAACAAAAGTTTTATTATTGCCTTATGCGTAACCATATCCATAACCTAATAGGTCTACAATTTGGGCTGGTAAGATCTGCTGATCTCCAGGAGCTACATGTTGCCCTGTACTTTGAGAAAGCACTCCCAAATTGTTGCCGCACTTATGCAATTATTTTCATATTCAAAAAATGATAATCAAAATAACAGAAGAGAAAGTGAACAGTAATTGAGGCTAGATAAAATCTATTGACCTTTCTCTACATTGTTTCTCAATTTATACAATTTCAAATAATTACCTGTCTTTGTTTACAACTACAGTTAATCACAAGATAGTCATGTCATTGATTTTCCCTCACAAATTAAATTTGAGCAACACATTTAGCACCAATCAAGGGGACATAAAAAGATAACTAGCTTTCGTAAACCCAAAATTGAAATTAAATATTACATCATGATGACGTCAATACAATAGAAATAGAAATTAATAATAATCATGAAAATTTCACTGAGTGACTCTACATGCCCCCCTTTGCTCAAATTAATTCTGCAGCAGTAGGTGGAGAGTGGGACACAAGACTATTTGTTGAGTGGCTCTGACCATTTCCATGGCTAATTCTTCTTCCCATTTCTTTAATTCAGTATACTGAGGCTCATGTGAAAGTTGCATTAAGACCTCTCTCTGAGTAACAACTTCATCTCTTAACTTGAAGTATCGTAGAGGAGACAATCTATCACTGATGGGACAATTCTTTTGTAAATTGTTTAGACAGTGAGTGAATGTATCATAGAATCTTTCATATAGGCGAAATTCTTTCAATGCAATCATTAATGTCATCAATGCGTCCATGTTGGACTTATGAGCATCCTCAGCTTGAATAGCAGTGGCTGGGTAAAAGTGTTCAAACACATCTCTTAATGACCCCATTCATGTTGCATGATCCATAAATAAGAAACAGAACTCTTGTACCTGATTCAACATCATATTGTCTAGGTCAGAAACATCAGCTCAAAGCATTGTGATTATTTCTATCCTTTTCATAACATCATAGTATCTTGTGACATTTTGAACATTGTTGATCCAGCAGCTTGAAACCCAAGGATTGGTATTTAGTAAGGTTTCATGTATCTTCTTTAATTGCTCATGTACTGCAGTTCTTTATTAAAAATGTCATGAATGGTCAACTTTCCATTGATGAAGATTCTTTCTTTGTTATTGCCTGCCAATAACTTTTCACGTACTAATCAGTATTCATCAGTTTTACTTAGCTTATTTGCCTCAGCACTATTACTCACAAAATTTAATTTGTCAGGTAGATGCACTGCAACTTTTCTTCTTGTTTTTCTTTACTCGCCATTTAGGTTGAATTAGTGGAGTTTCAATGCAAGGAGGGGGGGAATTTCATTCTTAAACTAGCAGTCCCAATTGTAATGGGATAGTTGATCTGAGCATTCTTGATGGTATCCCAAAATCAGTTTCTTAATCCATGTTTTTGTAACTCCTCAATCTGTTTGCTAGATATCTTGATTCTGGTGGTAGTACATTCTACATCCAGAGCTACTTGTTGCCCTGGGGACTGTAGAATGACCAATTCCTCTTTAGTAAACATTTTGGTTAAGCACTAGCACCCTATTTTGAATGAGTAGATCTTTATCAAAATTGGAAGGGTCATGCTCAATAATGAGAATCCTCTCATTTTCAGTGATGGACTATTGAGGAGTAGAATGAGGTGAAGTAACTGGTCCACCAAATTTCTCTAAGTTAACTTTCTCAATAAGCTCACAGGTCTGAGGAGATAATTGTACTGAGGATGTTGCTAGTAATTCTTCTTCTCTAAAAAACTGTTCAGGGGTTTTCATAATCTGTTCAAATATAGTGATCAGCACTATCTTTCCTTCCTTCTCCACATGTCTGGCTGATTCTGCAAACTTCCCATATCCACACTCTGGATAGGATATTCTATGTGCATCAAAAAAATTTTCATTCCACTCTATCACTTCATGTGTTCTTACTAATTCCAAAAATGTTAGCATTGATCCCGGTTGTCTCTCTATTAATCTTTTAGTGCTTAGTGGGGCATTATCAGAATAAAATATTGCAAACTTTGTTTCAGCAATCTCACCCCACATATACTTTTTCATTGTGTCAGAAAAAATATTGATGTCCAATTGACAAATTCCCAAACAGTTGCTAATTGATATAATTGATATTTTCCCCATTATACTACTTGCCACCACCAGTTGGGCATAATATTTTTCATAATGGTCCATAGCTTTCTTTGTTTTGCAGGGTGATGATGGTGGTATGCATTTGTATAGTAACCAGTTTTTTATTTTCCATGTAAGTGGACATACAGCTATCTTGTGACATGCCATCTTGGAAATTGATTTTCATTGGTTCTGATTGATCAGTAATATCATATGTGGATCTCTAGTTAGGTATATAGCAATAATCCATATTGCTCCTCTTGCATAAATGTCAGGCACATTTTCTTCTGAAAACAACTGTGACTTAAAGTTCTTCCAATCTTGCATGTCATAAGAAAACTTTACTTCTCGTAATAATCACTTGACAGATCAATGATATTGAGAACTGGGACTTGTTATCTCTAATTTGGGCCAATCAGACTCAGGGTTTTTGGTGGCTTTGATCTCTGACCATACTTCCTGAATCTCTTGTAGGGTTTTGGCACTTTGAGCAAAGGCAAAACTGACTCTCATGTCTGTTAGCATGTGTAAAGATGGGGAGTTTACATTTGTCAATTCCAACATTTGTGCTTGAAGTATGTTATTGATTATTAGCTTTTGATCCACTGCTAAATGATGTGACAGAATTTTTTCACATAACATAAGGTCTGTAAATAAAAGTTTTGTAACTGAAATCAGATTTGTTTCATACATTGATATTTGACTATAGCTAGATCAATAAAGAATAATGAAGTTTTCCATTCTGAAGTGCAGATTTTCTACTGCTTCTGGAATACTGTCTTCATATTCTTCCCTGAGCACCATTATGAGTAGTATTCCTTCAACTTTTGCTATGCAGTAGGCAGTTTCTATCTGCTCCATTATCTGCTCATTTTGTACTTCATTTATTCTAAAGAAATAGATTACTAAAAGGTTGGGGAAGTCTATATTAATGCATTTGAAACTTCTAATTGTGCTTCCATTGTTTAAAAATTGGCATAAATTGTAGATTGAGAAGTCCTCATCAAAATAAATATGCACAGTACTTCACCAATATAAATGACTAATTCCTTCAAGCATTTTTGAGTCATAGCATATGATTGAATTTATTTTTGGATGTCTCTCTGCATCAATTATGAATGGTATGATATCAATGGAACAATCTAACTTTTTAGTATTGTAAGTCCATCTTAACTGATTCTGTGTTTCTTCTGAAATGTTATCGCAAATGTAATGTACTGCTTGACGTGTAGCTATGAAATAGGAGTGTAGTGTTTCTTCACCAACTTTAGACATCTTCTTCTTCCTTTCTTCTGTCTTCCTAGATCTTACTGTTGAAGTGACTGTAGAGGAGCTAACAGAGGTCAAGGGGGCTATCAAGTCACTCATTGGGGAGGTATTTACATTTTGTAAAACACTAAATGGGGTACATATGTTTTAGATTTTATGAGTTTTTGAGTTTTTAGTTGCCAGCTCTGCTCATGCCCAAAGGCAAAACTGACTCTCATGTCTGTTAGCATGTGTAAAGATGGGGAGTTTACATTTGTCAATTCCAACATTTGTGCTTGAAGTATGTTATTGATTATTAGCTTTTGATCCACTGCTAAATGATGTGACAGAATTTTTTCACATAACATAAGGTCTGTAAATAAAAGTTTTGTAACTGAAATCAGATTTGTTTCATACATTGATATTTGACTATAGCTAGATCAATAAAGAATAATGAAGTTTTCCATTCTGAAGTGCAGATTTTCTACTGCTTCTGGAATACTGTCTTCATATTCTTCCCTGAGCACCATTATGAGTAGTATTCCTTCAACTTTTGCTATGCAGTAGGCAGTTTCTATCTGCTCCATTATCTGCTCATTTTGTACTTCATTTATTCTAAAGAAATAGATTACTAAAAGGTTGGGGAAGTCTATATTAATGCATTTGAAACTTCTAATTGTGCTTCCATTGTTTAAAAATTGGCATAAATTGTAGATTGAGAAGTCCTCATCAAAATAAATATGCACAGTACTTCACCAATATAAATGACTAATTCCTTCAAGCATTTTTGAGTCATAGCATATGATTGAATTTATTTTTGGATGTCTCTCTGCATCAATTATGAATGGTATGATATCAATGGAACAATCTAACTTTTTAGTATTGTAAGTCCATCTTAACTGATTCTGTGTTTCTTCTGAAATGTTATCGCAAATGTAATGTACTGCTTGACGTGTAGCTATGAAATAGGAGTGTAGTGTTTCTTCACCAACTTTAGACATCTTCTTCTTCCTTTCTTCTGTCTTCCTAGATCTTACTGTTGAAGTGACTGTAGAGGAGCTAACAGAGGTCAAGGGGGCTATCAAGTCACTCATTGGGGAGGTATTTACATTTTGTAAAACACTAAATGGGGTACATATGTTTTAGATTTTATGAGTTTTTGAGTTTTTAGTTGCCAGCTCTGCTCATGCATGTGGAGATACATGTCTCCCCACGTAATAACAAGATGAGGACAGTGTTGTTGCTGTCTTCTCTCCTAATTGTGGAGCTACATGTTGTCCACACAGGATAGGACTCTGCTCAGCACCTTCATGTCGTCCTCTTTTGTTTTTGTGCGCCTCATCAAGTGGAGATACATGTCTCCCATGCCTAGATGAGAATGTGCCATCATTTCTGCTAACCTCCATTCTCCTTCTCACTCATTGATGGAGTGGAGGAGCTGGTGACTTTCATTTTTTCTTCCCTATCAGTATCATTCCTAAACATATCTATAAGGTTAAGGTCCCAAATATTGGGATCATAAGTTTGATTGTCTGTGGCCTGCCTCAAGGGCAAAACTTGTTGGCCACAATTACTTACAATATCAGTCTTAAAATCAGTATTGTAAAAATCTTCCTCAGCAAACTCAGTTAAATTATCATAAGTTTCAAATACATTGATACCATTATCAATTAATGTGAATTCATTATTATCATCAATGATTACATTCTCAATATCTTTTATTGTTCATTTTAGTCTCTGAAAATGTACTGTTTTACCATTATTAAGTGTATAAGTGTTGTGGTTGAGCACTTTCTCCACAGTGAATGGTCCTTGCCAATATTGGCTAATTTCCTTACTTGATTGTGGTCTGTTGTCACTCAAGGTAGATATGCAAAAACTTTATCTTCTTGCTGATGCAGTTCACCATGCAATTTTTTATTAAACATTCTCTTTTGTCAAATACTAGATTGATTAGTGTTGTGACATATGGTCAAGTGAATTTGCTGCATATCATGTAACAGTTGATCTACATATTTTTCTAAAGTAATTTCTGAGTAGCTAATATACATCATTGATAAAGAGGTTAATGCTTCCCGACCAAACATAGCTTTAAACCAACTGACTCCAGTTGTGGAATGAACTGATGTATTATAAAAAAAATTCAATTCCTTCTATTACACATTGCCAATTTTTTCCTGCTACCCATGACAAGGCCACCCTGATCAATTTTATTAGAGTTCTATTTAGCTGTTCCACTAAACCACTTGCTTGAGGGTGATATGTGATAGTAAAATCATGTATTATCTCTAATTCAGACATAAGGGCTTTCATCAAATTGTTTTCAAATTGTGGACCATGATCCAAAACAAGTTGAGACATGGGGCCATATTTTCAAATCCATTCCTTTACTATTTTATCAGATACTCTTTCTGCATCTGTGCTGTCCATTGGAATTATTCTAGCATATTTGGTAAAATGATCCACTATCACTCGTAGGTATTGAAATCCATCATCATCACAAGATAATTGTTCCAGATCCATATGCACAAGTTTGTTGGGGCTAGTGGCAGCATGACATTTTAATTCAGCTCTTTGTTCTGGGAAATGAGAGGAGTTGTTCAACAGACACTTTCCACATTTATCTATGACATCCTAGACTGCAGATCTAATCCCAATGGTAACATACCAGGAATTAAACATCTTTTCAGTTTGTAAGATTCCTAAATGTCCCTTCTCATGAACTCTTCTCATGAGATCTCTCTTAAAATATTCAGGAATCACGAGTTGATTATTTCTACTTTTAGCATATAGTAGTCCTTTATCTGTCATTGTCCAGTTATATCAATTGTAATAAAGAGTTGCAGTTGGGGAAAGTGGAAAGAAGGGGTCCTTCATCCTTTTCATAATATTGGACAGTACCAGATCATTCTGTTGATGCTTAATAATCTCCTCTTCAGCTATCTCCTCTCATATTAATATTGATAAAATTTCCTTTCCATTCCTGTCAGCATTTATCTCAGGGTTCAACTCATACTCAGTATGAGGTATGAATCCAAAAGGAATTTTCTCCCCAGCTGGCTTTTTTAAATCTCTCTCATAGCTGGGCAGTGCCATCCAATAGTCAGCATTCAAATGTAAACATCCAGGATGATGTTTTATTGAAAAAGATAAATCATTCAGGTATTCTATCCATCTAGCAACTATATTGGACTTATCTCTTGAGAATTTCTTAAGCCAAGCCAGTGTGCTATTGTCAGTACATACAATGAATTTACATCCTAAGATGAAATATCAGAATTTCTTGAGTGACTCCACTAAGGCTAACATTTCACACTTGGTGGCTCTGTAATTTTTCTCAGTGGCACTCAGTTTTCTGCTAAAATACTGAACAGGACTTTCTACTCCATTTATTTCTTGACTTAGCATGCTGCTAATGGCCACAGCACTAGCATCACAGTCTACAATAAAATCTTTCTTGTAATCTGGCATATTTAATGAAGGGATCTTTTAAGGCTCAGTTTTTATTTTCTCCAGCACCTCCTGCTCTGTCCATGTCCATCTGAAATTGTTAGACTTTTTAAGTAATTGAGAGATGGATTTTGTTTTTTTGGCTAAATCTGGGATGAACATTTGGTAATAATTAAGAAATCCCATTTGTCTCTGGACATCTTTCCTACTTCTAGGTGTCTCAATCTTCTTGAGAAACTGCTTGGCATTTGTCTTTATTGAGATCTTTCCATGTTCTATCACCCTGCCCAGAAATTTAATCTGAAGGCCATATATTTCCATTCATACAGACCATATGGCGTAATGAATGCAGTTTTTGGAATGTCAATTGGACGCATTGGTACCTGCCAATATGCTTTACACAAATCAAGGCAGGAAAAGAATTTATACCTACTGGCGTCATACAGTAAATCTCCTTATTACCATTCACTTTAAGTCTGGCTTTCTGCAACAATTCAAATGTTTGATGTAGTTTGTCAATATGCTTGCCAAAAGTCTCACTTGCTACTAGTATATCATTGATATACACTGATATCCCAGGCTCAAGTATGTTAGACTTGTTGGTTAGTACTTTGGTAACATAATGCTGAAATGTTGCTGGGGCATTACACAACCTGAAGGCCATATACTTCCATTTGTACAAACCCTATGGAGTAATGAATGCAGTTTTTGGAATGTCAGATGGACACATCAGTACCTGCCAATATGCTTTACACAAATCAAGGCAGGAAAAGAATTTATACCTACTGGCGTCATACAGTAAATCCTTAATTCTAGGCAAAGGATAAGCATCTTTAATAGTAACATCATTCAACTTTCAAAAGTCAATGCATAGTCTGTATTTTTCCCCTTGCCAGATGAATACAGTGGGGGCAGCATAGGGACTACTGCTCCCTTGAATTATCCCACTTTTGATTAGATCCTTCAAAATTTTCTCATATTCTGATTTGAGATTTTCTGGCACCCTGTGAACAGGTAATCAAATAGGTTTGTCCTGCTTTACCGTGATTGCATGCTCTTCTCCAATCACTTGCCCCACACTTATTGTACCATAATTAAACACTTTGTTTTACTCTGGAGTATAGAAATGTGAGTGGGTCTCACTGTTTACAGTAGGGATTTTTACACTAGAGGGCTCTTCAAGATGATGAATGGCAGTACATATAGGTAAACACAAAGTCTCTATACTCTCAACCCAAATGGGTACTCCTATTATCTGTAAATTTGATCCATCAAATTGTATAGGACATGTTGATCCATTAAGTATAGTCACATAGGTCTTTCCTGCAGTTACTTTGCATTGATCAGGCGAGAAAGAGATGCCTTTAATGTATTTGCTGCTTTGACCCACTATCATTACCTCTCCACTAATATCAGGACTAAAAAACACAGCTACTCACGTCCAATGTTTAGCTTCTAAGTGGACAGGCTCAACTAGACTAAACACAACTTCTCATTTGGGAATAGTAGCTAACTGAGTAGCTTCTTGATCTTTTATAGCTATAGTATTACTTTTATAATCAATCACACATGACTTCTATTCCAAGAAATCATTCCCCAAAATCAAATCATAGGGAAGTTTATGGTTAGCTGTATCAATAATGATAAGATCTACTTCAAACTGTTCAGCACAAATCTTCAAGACTGCATTTCATAACTTTCCTTTCAATGAAATTAAATTTCCTGAAGCATCAATGATTTTAATATCAGATGAAGGATTTACTGAATCATGGGTAAAACACATCCTTGCAACATTCATCACTGATGATTGAGGCAGCTGCTCTGGTGTTGATTGTGGCATTAATAAGTTGTCCATTCATTTCCACAGGAATCAGGTTTTTTCTTATCAGATTAGTGATAACCAATACATCCTGGGCACAGTTTAAAGGAGTTGGCACTCCACCTAATTTAAATGTGATGGTGCTTCATCCTCTGTCAGATTGACTAAAAGTGTATTGGTGAATGCTACAGAAGTGTCATTGACTATGAACCCCTCACCATCAGCAACAAGTTGGATATTTGCCTTGCAACTAGATTTTAAATGTCCTTTTTTGCCACAACAGAAACATTGCACTGAAGCCATGTCAAACTCTTTCTTCAGAATTGTTTTCTTTGGTTCAGATCTCACTTTTACCCTGGCTAATTCATGAAGGTCTTTATCAATTCAACTAGAGTTGTAAATCATATAAACAACACTAATTGCCTTTCTAATAATTTCATGAAGGCTATCCTCCAGATCACATTTCATTTCCAGGCAACTACAAATCAAAGAGGGAAAACCTCGACAAATATAAGAGAATAGGTCATGCCAAGAGTACTCAGGAGACAAGCTACTTAATTGAAACAGTCTTTCAACTTGCATGATATAATTACGAATGTCATCCCCTCTCTTAAAAGACATATCACACAATAAAGTTTTGTATTGGTGCTTTATGTGAGGGGCTTGATAGTGATCTTCAAAAAACCCAACTAATAGCTGATAGTCCATCTTGACATTGTGGTCTAACATCATATATTGGTTGTATGCCAACCCACCTTAATACATTGGGAACTGCAATAAGGCACTTTCTTGCGAGGTTTTGTAATGTTTCATATGGAGTTCAAATAAAAAGAACCACTCATCAAAGGATTGAGAAACTGCGTCAATTTGTCCAGTAAACTTGGGCAGCACAGAATGTTTACTGAGCATCAGTACTTGTCTAGGTGTATCAGGAGGAAGAATTGAATGATGAAATCGTGGTTGACTATCTGAGGTTTTCTCATTTAACAGACTAGTAGCATCACTTATGTGTTCTTTCACTGTTGGTACCACAGTAGTGCACAATGGCTGCTCATGGGCTGAAAGATTATAACCAGTTTGAGGGGTAGCCACAGTAGCAAGAGTGGATGCCTAAGTGATTGCAACCTGCATAAACATAGGGTGAGAAGCCAAAGAGGTGGTACAAGATGAAACCAAAGTTGGGGGAATTATCATAGTACTTTCTTCACACTGAGAAGGTATAGGTGCACTTAAGATAGCGGGATTTGGATTTTCACCTCCTCCTAGTCAAATCATCTGTGCCAATTGATCAGTGATCCTCTCAGCCCAATCCCCTAAAGCTTCATTTAATATAGCATAGGTAACAAAGTCATCCATGGAGGTTTGTGATAATTGTGATTCCTCTGACTTTGCAATATTATTTTTTAGTTCTTGAATTTGTAGCTCCAATGCAACAGTGGATTCTAGCATCCGCATTTCCATCTTCTGGTAAGCAACATGTTGGGTGTTGAGTTCAGCTTGGAGAGACTCGACTTGTCGCTCACTTTCCATTCTCATGGATACTTGCTGTGATAAGGCGTCTTTCAGGTGCTCAATCTCCATTTGCTGAGTATCAAAATGTGGCATTGAGTGCATAACATTATCAGCATGACTATAGGGACGAAATGGAATTGGGGGAGCATTTTGCGTATTCAAGACTTGATGGAAATGTTGCTGGAGATTGGGGCTGCCATTACCAGCATTCTGGTACGGAACTGTTGAAGCATTCTGATCTTGCCTTTGAGCAGTTTGGGTGGGAGAGTTAGGAGAAGAGAAATTCAACAATGATCCAACAGTGCAAGGGGCAACGTCCTGGTTACCATCGCTTGCACAGGGGACACTCTGATCTGGAGAAGTCCCAAAAGTAGGAGAGTAAGTAACAGTATGACTTGAATCCATTTAACTAAGAATTGAACAACAAACAATAAACAATAACTACTATAACTGACAGATGGGAGTACTTTCCAAACACAAAAGAAATGCACAGCTCATAAAAAATCACAGGATATGAGCCCAAAGGTGGGATACAGCAGCATTTGGTAATAAATCCAACACATAGTGCACTGAGACAAAAACAGTAATGACTAAAAACCCAGACAAATACAAAGCAGAACATGTAAAATTTAAATTGCCCTTCCAATGGAGAGAAAAAGGAAAATAAAACCAAATCCAAACCATCTGAAAAACAACAGAAAAATTATTCGTTGTCATGTCAGCATCCTGTCATTGTTGCCATGTAGAATTGTGGGCTGTAATTACACTAGAAAACTAATTGACTCTGCAGAAGGTTTTAAATAGAGATATGATGACAGCCCTGATTCTGGGAAAACAGGTAAAGAGAGAACTTATAATAAACATTGGTAATTCATCCAAGTAATCAATACTTTAGGTAACTCCAAGATGACCAACTCACATGGCTTCCAGCCAAAGCAAAGTCTTCAGGAACATTGTAGTGCTTGACTTAGTGCATGGTGTTACCCTATTTGTCTCACTTATTAATTTCTGTCTCATAGACAAAATAAACATCTCATTTTCATTGCTATCTCTCAGCTCACTAAATAATAGTCTGGAATTGGGGGAGCATTTTGTGTATTCAAGACTCAATGGAAATGTTNGGCTGATTCCTATTGATTGGGTTAATCTTACAGAGAGGCATTGGAATGTTCTGCATCACATCAGGGTCCTGTCATGGTCACCATGTAGAATCACTGGGGTGTGATTCTAGTGAACACAAAGAGAATACAGTTTAAACTATTTCTATTTACAAAATGCATTGCTCTATATATACAAGTTATTTACAATATTTACAAATACCAGTCACTAACAAGAAAAGCGTGAGGTCTGGCTGATAAATAGCAACAACTACCAGCGATGTTACAATATTGGTTGTATGCCAACCCACTTAAATACAGTGGGAACTGTGATATGGCACTTTCTTGTGAAGTTTTGTAATGTTTCATATGGAGTTCAAATAAAAAGAACCACTCATCAAAGGATTGAGAAACTGCGTTGATTTGTCCAGAAAACTTGGGCAGCACAGAATGTTTGCTGAGCACCAGTACTTGTCCAGGTGTATCAGGAGGAAGAATGGACCAACAAAATCTTGGTCGCCTATCTGAAGTTTTATCATGTAACAGACTAGTGGTGTCACTAATGTATTCTTTCACTGTTGGTACCACAGTAGTGCACAAAGGCTGATCAGGGACTGAAGAAGTGTAACCAATTTGAGGGGTGGCCACAGTAGCAAGAGTGGAGGGCTGAGTGAGTGCAACCTGNAGAATGAGAAGCCAAAGAGGGAACACAAGATGAAACCAAAGTTGGGGGAGTTATCATTGTACTTTCTTTGCACTGAGAGGGTATAGGTGCACTTAAGATGGCAGGGTTTTCACCTCCTCCTAATCAAATCATCTGTGCCAATTGATCAGTGATCCTCTCAGCAAAGTCCCCTAAAGCTTCATTTCATGTAGCATGGGTAACAAAGTCATCCATGGAGGTTTTCAATAGTTGTGATTCCTCTGACTTTGCAATATTATTTTTTAGTTCATGAATTTGTAACTCCAATGCAACAGTGGCTTCTAGCATCCACATTTCCCCATCTTCTGGTAAGCAACATGTTGAGTGTTCAGTTTAGCTTGGAGAGACTCAACTTGTTGCTCACTTGCTTACTTGCTGTGATAAGGCATCTTTCAGATGCTCAATCTTGATTTGCTGAGTATCAAAACATGGCATGGGGTGCATAACATTATCAGCACAGCTATAGGGATGAAATGAAATCTGGGGAGCATTTTGTGTATTCAGTACTTGATGGAAATGTTGCTGGAGATTGGGACTGCCATTGCCAACATTCTGGTATGGAACTGTTGAAGCATTCTGATCTCACCTTTGAGCATTTTGGGTGGGAGAGTTAGGAGAAGAGAAATTTAACAATGATCCAATGGTGCAAGGGGCAACATCCTGGTTACCAGCACTTACACAGGGGACACTCTGATCTGGAGAAGTCCCAAAAGTAGGAGAGTAAGTAACAGTATGATTTGAATCCATTTAACTAAGAATTAAACAACAAACAATAAACAATAATTACTATAACTGACAGATGGGAGTACTTTCCAAACACAAAAGAAATGNACTTTTGATTAGATCCTTCAGAATTTTCTCATATTCTGATTTGAGATATTCTGGAGCCCTGTGGACAGGTAATCAAATAGGTTTGTCCTGCTTTACCTCAATTGCATGCTCTTCTCCAATTGCTTGCCCCACGCTTATCATACCATAATTAAACACTTTGCTTTTCTTCTGGAGTATAGAAATGAGTGATTTCTTTTCCTGGTCATTTAAATGTGAGTGGGTCTCATTATTTACAGTAGGGAACTTTACACTAGAGAGCTCTTCAAGATCATGAATGGCAGTACATATAGGTAAACAAGACGTCTCTATACTCTCAACCTGAACAGGTACTCCTATTATCTGCAAATTTGATCCATCAAATCATGCAGGACATGTTGATCCATTAAGTATGGTCACATAGGTCTTTCCTGTGGTTACTTTACATANGAGTACTTTCCAAACACAAAAGAAATGCACAGCTCATAAAAAATCACAGGATACGAGCCCAAAAGTAGAATACAGCAGCATTTGGTAATAATTCCAACACAGTAACAATAAGACACAAAAGAAACAATTTGTAACAAGTAGCAACAAACAAAGTAAAACACTTAAATAATGTTGCCCCCATCTATGGGTGGACTTGCCAGTTAACATCAATTGGCAGATTTACTCTGAAATCCAAACTGCAGTCAGGAGAAACAACTATCCCAACTGACATACTCCAAAACAAAAAACTGAATGAAATCCAAACCATCAAAAGAGACAGAAAGAACTTAGTTCATTATCACGTCAGTGTCCTGTTACAGTCACCATGTAGAATCACAGGCTGTAATTACACTAGAAAACTAATTGACTCTGCAGAAGGTTTTACATAGAGATATGATGACAGCCCTGATTCCGGGAAAACAGTTAAAGAGAGAACTTATATAAACATTGGTAATTCATCCAAGTAATTGATAATTTAGGTAACTCCAAGATGACTAACTCACATGGCTTCCAGCCAAAACAAAGTCTTCATGAATGTTATAGTGCTTGACTTAGTGCATGGTGCTACCCTATTTGTCTCACTTATTAATTTCTATCTCATAGACAAAATAAACATCACATTTTCATTGTTATCTCTCAGCTCACTAAATAATAGTCTGTAATTGCCAGACATTCATGCTAGCCAATGGCATGGTATCATCACAGTGTTATACAGTATAGGTGCATGTACATGTTGAATATCAAACAAAAGTATTATTATTGCCTTATGCGTAACCATATCCATAACCTAATAGGTCCACAATTTGGGCTGGTAAGATCTGCTGATCTCCAGGAGCTACATGTTGCCCTGTACTTTGAGAAAGCACTCCCAAATTGTCGCCAAACTTACACAATTATTTTCATATTCAAAAAATGATAATCAAAATAACGGAAGGGAAAGTGAACAGTAATTGAGGCTAGATAAAATCTATTGACCTTTCTCTACATTGTTTTTCAATTTATACAATTTCAAATAATTACCTGTCTTTGTTTACAACTACAGTTAATCACAAGATAGTCATGTCATTGATTTTCCCTCACAAATTAAATTTGAGCAACACATTTAGCACCAATTAAGTGGACATAAAAAGATAACTAGCTTTTGTAAACCCAAAATCAAAATTAAATATTACGTCATGAAGACGTCAATACAATCGAAATAGAAATTAATAATAATCACAAAAACTTCCCTGAGAGACTCTACATTATAACTGAACAAAATCCAACAGTTTCTTAATTTCAATCTCTCAAAATACTTACTTTATTTATCTTAGTTTTGATATTCAAAGACAAATAATGTCCTCTTAATGTAGGTATTGGTTTTTAAACTGTCATTGTGAAAATCTCAATCCCATCCTTTAAAAAAATTATTAGAGCTACTATTTTGCTTAAAAGTGATGCCATTACAAAGTTCCATGATCAATTTTAGTTATTTGTATGAACAAATATAATTTACATAAATTGCATGAGAAAATGAGGCCTATATCTGCAATTGCACTACATACATTACTCAAGTGCATATAGTTCTTCATTAATATACATATCATCATCCTTCCAGATAACATCTTTAGTTGATTTTATGTTGTTTATTGTTGTTTAATACTTTTGGTTGTTGCAGCAGCTGTTAATACTAATTTGATAACTTAAGATTCAATCTGATGACCAACCAATTTATTTTTGTAATCTATTAATGTTATTAATATTAGTTTGCCAGCTCTTGTTATTATGAGCACTGTATAATAAATTCAATGGTTTTCTGGAAGGTGTTCCATCTATACACATGTCCAACTATTTACAATTCTTTTTATAATAATGGCCATCATCAGTGTACTGTTTGTGGAAAACATGTGGTATTTGTGACTACAGATGCCATCAGTTGCCTATTGGTGGACCATTTGCAGAATCAGTGACAATATTAGCAATAAATAATCAGTGAGCAGATGCTTGAAAATACTACTCACCTCATTACTTATATTACTAGATTCTTTTAATATAAAAAAAGGACATGTGAAACACTTTTATGATATTATTAATTTGTGAAAAATTATAATATACCAGATAAGTGAAATTTCAAAATAATTTTAAACAGCATTGTTTGAGCAGTTTAGCAATATAAAATTTTGTTTTGCATATTAAAGTAATGCAAAAACAATCATAAGACAATATAAAGCAATAATGTTAAATGTGATAACATTGCTTTTTTTTAAAAAAACAACCAAAAAAGAACTTAATGTGATTTTGTTGAAGAAATGTTGTTTTGACTAATGAAATGGCACCACTCCAATGTTAAAACAACATTGCTTTGAAACATAAAACAACCACATAGCAATTCAAAACAGTATTGTTCCACCCTTAAAATGTTATCTTGGGCTAAAAGTGTAATTTTTTATTTTAGGCATTGCACATTAATTTAAGTAATTGCCTTAAATGCTGATTAATTTCCAAAATTATTTTTAAAATTTTAGGTGTTTTAGCAATTTATTGATGCAGTCGCTCTTGAAATTCCATTTATTTATTTTATGCTTAAGCAATTATTATCTATATAATACAATCAGAGCCTAGGGCATTTGTAAATTTATAGTAGATGAAACTGCAATTTTAATGACTTGAGTTCAAGAATCATCCTCTATTTATCAAACACAAATAATTCCTTTTTCCTTTAAGAGTTCAGAATTATGGTAAAATAAACATTTCTGGAAAGTTCTAAACCAAGCTCAGAGTTTTTTAAGACAATATTTAAACATGAACTTGAAAAGTAAATGTTGAATTTGGACCAATTCAATTCAATTGGACTCTAAAATTTTGGTCTTTCTGCTAAAGTGACTTAGCTGTTTTGAGCTTATGACATTACAATTATTCTTTTGCAAGATTCTATTTTGAAGGCCATATTAGTTGATTTTTGCATTTTAAATGACATAATGCCAGAATAATTCAAGCAATCAATTGAAAAATTTTGACAATTTTTTATAAAAGGCAATTAAACAAGTTTTTGTTAGCTCATTAGTATGATTTTCAATGATTTTGTTTTCTGTAGTGTGTCCATGAAGTTAAAAATATTTAATTATTTATTCAAATAATGAAATCAATTCCTTTCTAGTTTTATCTAAGCATATTTCTTTTTGCAATACAAATTTGAAAAGAAACTTGATTTTACCAAAATACTGATGTTTTCATGAATTAATAAACAAGTGTGCTTATGAATAATATCAATAAAGTATAAAACATGCTTAGCCAATATGCTAAAATATCTTCAAAAATGCAAGCAATAAAATGCAATACATATTGTGATTACTATGATCACAAAATTATGTAAATCAGAAGCAATTCCTTCAGGTAGCATTTTGAATGTGACAGTTATCATTTACTTTTTAATTGATAATTTTGAATAATTAAATTGGACTCTGGTTTTTGCCATTATCATTTTATATGAACTAAATTAGCTTAATATATGCTAAATGCTTTTATGCAAACTGTAGTTTGCATTACAGCATTTTACATTCAATTCGTCAAATAGACGACTCGAAGCGCAATTGTATATTTGTGCCCTGAATAAAAACAATGATTTATATTTACTGATCAATGTTTCATTTTTAAATTCATGTATTAAGTATTGTTCGCTTAATTTTATGCTCTATATTTAGTTTTGAAACTGTATAATAATGAGATGTAATTTTTTTAGAAATGTCTAAGCGCACTAAAAAAGTCGGCATTGTTGGTAAATACGGCACACGTTACGGGGCTTCATTGCGAAAAACAATAAAGAAGATTGAAATAAGTCAGCATAGTCGTTACACATGTACTTTTTGTGGGAAAGATTCTATGCGCCGTAAAGTTATTGGAGTCTGGCAATGCAAAGCCTGTAGAAAAAAGGTTGCTGGAGGAGCTTATGTTGTTAGTACAAAGGCGGCTGACACTGCGCGTTCCACCATTCGAAGATTGAGGGAAACTGTACATGCCTAATACTAATTTCCATTGCATTTCGTTTCATTTATTTCAGAAAGTGATTGGAAACAATGAATTTTTCTGANGCGAAGGTATAGAATAGGGTGCGCACGGATAAAATAAACACTAATACAAGGCAAAAAACGATGAGAAATGCATGCCTAAAAACTTTAAAAAATAATGTATATAGACCAATAAATTTGCATAATTAACCAAATTCGTAATACGTGGTACATATTAAAGAATAGCACAGAATACTGGGAATTCATAATAAAATTTATCTATTAACCCAAATGAAAGATGTAGGTGTACATTTATGTAAATCTATACATTTTTCAGTGTAAATCAAGTCTTTCTTAATTGCTTTTTAAGTTTTCATNTTCCATTGCATTTCGTTTCATTTATTTCAGAAAGTGATTGGAAACAATGAATTTTTCTGAAAGCATTTTTTCATATTCCAGATTTTGCAATCTATATAGTATTATAATTAAATTTTTTCAAAATTTTTGCTTGAATGTTGGCGTTATTGTACTTTAGGGGACCCAGTTTGAGTGACGTCATAAAATGGGTATAAAACTTTAACCCTAACCCCAATCCCTACCCCAAAACTTAAAAATTTTGCAAAAAATTAATCAGCAAGATGAAATGCAATATAATTGCATTGGTTGGGGAGTAGGGTTAGGGTTAAGGTTAGAGTTTAATACCCATTTTATGACGTCACTCAAACTGGGTCCCCTAAAGTACAATAACGCCCATTTATAGCTTAAATTCCGTTCTGCTGTTGGGTGTTTTGTAGTTTTTAAATTGAATATCCGTAATATTGCGTAAATTTAACGGCGAAGGTATAGAATAGGGTGCGCACGGATAAAATAAACACTAATACAAGGCAAAAAACGATGAGAAATGCATGCCTAAAAACTTTAAAAAATAATGTATATAGACCAATAAATTTGCATAATTAACCAAATTCGTAATACGTGGTACATATTAAAGAATAGCACAGAATACTGGGAATTCATAATAAAATTTATCTATTAACCCAAATGAAAGATGTAGGTGTACATTTATGTAAATCTATACATTTTTCAGTGTAAATCAAGTCTTTCTTAATTGCTTTTTAAGTTTTCATATAATTTGTTCTCCCGATTAGTATTTATTTTCATATTTTATTTACCGATATAAGTACCGAATTTATAGCGTGACCGCGTTTTATAAATTTTTTATGCATAAATATACATTTCGCTAATAATTTTATAAATAAATTTTGAATAGCACGGGTGTACAGTATCGGTGGGTGTAATAACCATGGGCCTGTCGATATGCAATTACTGAAAGTTTGAATAAATTTACTAAAAGTGTTATATGCATTAAGTATAACGTATAAACTTATATAATTTCATACTTATTGAACATGTATGCGGAACTCAACATAGGGCCTTTTATAATTGAAGCATGTAGTGCAAGAACCCATTTTGTGCAAATTGATTCAAAATGAGAAATCGCCTTTTTTAGTTTCCGTTTGTATTGTCGTTTAACGGATTCTTCATAAAGCAATGATCAAAATCAGGATCATTTCACTTCTTTTCACCTAACAGCATGTAGTTCATCTTCACACAATTCTAAAGCAATTGATTTGACAATTTTGTCAATTAACGCGTTGTTTTATTCAAAAAATCATAATTGCTTAGTAGATTTAATGAATTATCTCGTTTTGAAATTTAAAACTATTTGGTTGTTTGCTTCTAATAACCATTTTAATCACAAAGGTGCAATTGTCTAGAGATTTATTCAATTCAGAGATAGTCTTTGCGTTAACTAATGTGGGCAATCCAAGGCCTCATCGGAGGCATGAAAGAAATTTAAAGTGGGCTTCAATCATTCGAACAGGGACTTATTCATGATTTATATTCTTATTGTGAAAATTTTTAAAACAAAAAAGAACGATATAGATTTTCATAAAAATTCAATCAAATATTCTTTATATTTATACACAAAAACTTCTGTAACAAAACGTAAATATTATAATATACAGCTTAGTTAGGTTTTAGATATGACTGTCAAAACCGCAGAGTAGCCGTGGCGGCTCCCAGGAAGTTGGCCCAAAAACGAGATGCTTTGGTGTCAGAATAATGTCAATACTTGCAAGGACTACCGCCGATAATTGGGTGCAATGTTTAAAATATATTAGTTGTCATAATAATACGAGTAAAAGACATTGAGTAATCGAAATTAATATACAGTGGCGACTCGATTTAACGAAGCCCTTCGTTCCCAAAGAATATTTTGTTAAATCGAGTATTTCGTTAAATCGATTTTTCATCAAATCGAAATTTTTTTAACGAATTTTGCATTTAATTTTCGTTTTATTTGTGTGTGCAGGGGTTTCTGACGTAATTAAATGCCCACGCACAGTCTTTATTCATAGTGATGGGATTTGTATCATACAAATTTTATGGCTAGCATACTAGCTCTGTCATATTTTATTTGTAGAAACGAAATAACGAAAATATGCACGAATGTTAAGTAAGAACGAAAATATAAAATCAGCTACTTGTTAAAAAGTTTATTTTTTTAAATACTGCAAAATGTTGGTTTGTTTCTTTTTTGTACTTCCAATGGTTCGCACAAATTCTTTTAGACTATGCGCCATATCCAAGTTCTTGCTAGCTTCTGGTTTTGAAGAATTCTGCTCAATGAAATTGACAAGGGCGTTAACAGCCTTTAGAGCGTCTTTTGTAGACACATTAGGTGGTGGAACATCAAAATCATCATCATCAATACCATCGGAACTTGGTTGCACAACTTCAAGGATCTCTTCGTCGGTCATCAAGTCTCCTGTAGGTTCATCTTCATCTATAGACACCCATTTTTCAGCTGTCATTACATCACTGCCGGGTAGATACACAGCTTCCATTTCTTCCACTAACTCATCAGTCGAAGAGTGTTGTTCTGTACTTGAACTGAAGCTCGTTTGACTGTTGAGAATTCCAGTATGTAGCCAGCAGTTTGATACGGTCTCTGGCTTAACTAAACTCCAGGCTTGTTTAGTCAAACTTAAGGCCTCTTTCAAATTGATGTCCAACGGCTTGTCTGCTTCAGCAGCTTCAATAAAGTGTCGCACTAAGCCTTTACGATAAAAAAGCTTGAAGTTCCTAATAATTCCAGCATCCATAGGTTGCAGATGAGCTGTCAATTTTGGTTTAAAAAATTTGACTTTTGTATTTTTTAGCCCATCCGGAACATTATGACTAGTAGCATTATCTAATAGAAGCAGCACTTGTCGACCTTTCAGCCTCATTGATGAATCAAATTTTCGAATCCATTCCTCAAAAACAGTCGACGTCATCCAGGCTTTAGTGTTGTTGTAATAATCTACGTAAACGCCAGGATTAAAGGTTTTCCCAAAACAACGTGGTCTCTTAGACCTTGCTATTACGATTGGCTTTAGCTTGTCAGTACCAGAAGCATTTGAGCAAAGTCCAACAGTGACACGTTCTTTGCTTTTTTTTTAACCGCTGACATTTTTTGTTGAGAGCGTAGAGTTTGGTTGCAGCTTATAAAATAAAGCAGTCTCGTCCATGTTATATAAATTATCCAGATTGTAGCCGGATAAACTCTCAACTAAGTCTTGTCTCCCTTCATCAATATCGTTAACGTTCGAAGCCCCTGCTTCTCCGTGGATTTTTTTCATTGATATTTTGTGACGCTGTTTAAATTTTATGATCCATCCATTCGAGTATTGAAAGTTTTCAATTTTCAAAGCAGCACCAAATTTTCTTGCTTTTTCAACAAGCATTTCATTTGAAACAACAACCTTTTTATGTTGCATCTGTAAAAACCATAAATACAAGGCTTCTTCCAATTTGGGCTGTTTGCAGGTCTTCAAGTGAGCCAAATCTGCATTTCCATCAACAGAAAGCCATTTCTTGCTGTTGCCCAGAACTTCACTCATTGTTGACAATCCAATTTTTATTCCCCATTCTTGGGAAAAATAGTTAATTAAAGTTTTCAGAGACGCAGATGGATTGTTTTGCTTGTAATGGCAGATCGCTTTCTTTTTATCAACAGATAAAGTTATTCTTTTGCGCTTCAACAAAGGTTCACTCATTTTGACTGTACCGCTCAGGTCTACCTTCTGAACGGAATAAACTAAACTTAAGTTAATTCTTTGAGTTATGCTATACGAAGTGCGTACGTTGTACGTTGTACGTCACAATTGAAAGAAATAAACTAAACTTAAGTTAATTCTTTGAGTAAACAAATTGAAAGAAATGTTAAAATAATTAGTGCCGTGTGCACCACACTGCACAGACTCTGTGTGGAACAAGTACAGACAAATGTAAACAAATAAAAATTAAAAACTAGTGAAATAAAGCGGCAATGTTTCGTTAAATCGAAATATTTTGTATTGATTATTTTGACTTGGTTCCGAAAAAGTAGCTTCGGATGCGGATAGTGAGTATTTCGTTAAATAGAGTCTAAAATGCATTGGGCAAATCCGTTCCCTGCCGAAGTTTCGTTAAATCGAGTATTTCGTTAAATCGAACTTCGTTAAATGGAGTCGCCACTGTATTTATCTTTTATCAAAATGTATTTGGAAATTTATTTTATGAATTTAAAGTTTTTTGTGCTATTGTCCTTAAATACGTACCGCGTGTTACAAATTTGGGTAATTTTGCCGGCAAACTAAAGCTCAAGACAGAATACCCAAGCTTCTGTGTATCAAACTTTTATGAAAAATTTTGCAAATGGACATGTTTTGGAAGCATACACTCTTTCTTTTGATTGCAGTCTTAATCATCAATGTGTTTGTACAATGTGGTTGTTTAGATGTTGCTGACGAATGCGATACAAATAATCAATTTTACAACAACAATGGTAAACTCAGTGTATTCTACGCTAAAGATTCAACATGTGCAAATGATTCTTTTGAATGCTTAAGCATAGAAATCACAATTGTTCATTAAATATGATTTTCATAGATGCTATGTACAAAATGAACTCTATTTTTTAAAAGAAGAACGCATGCTAATATAAATATTGAATTTCGAACTGGAAAAATTTATCATTGAGCGGAGTGTATATTACTAGAAACTTCATAATTGTATTATTACTTATAAAGGAAAGAACTATATATGTACTTATGTTGTAGCTCTTTTCAATTTATTAGTGATAATTGAAAGGATTTCCAACTCTTAAAAAATATATACATTATTTTTTAAGCTTTTTACGTATGTTATTGCATTTTTCATTGTATTGTACCTTGTATTGGTGTTTGTTTTATACAGTTGTTTCATTTCTTGTTTTACATTTTATATTTGTACACATATTTCAATACAGTGGCTCGCCCAGAATCTCGCCCAGAATTACAAACTGTATATTGCCTACTATATTGCTGAATAATCAATATAGTAGTCGATATAGTAGTCGACCAGGGTTTAAAAATTATATATTCTTAAAATATTCAGCATTCAACTTAACCTTTTGTTATGTCAGAGGACCTAATTATAAATTTAAGCAATATGGGATGGATAATAACCCCATTTTGGATGACCTTAAAAACTCACTAAGTGTGAACAGATGATAAAAACTTTGTATGTTGCCCACAATTTCTTGGGAATATTCATTTAGTTCATCTGACGTTACAGCAAAAATGAGAGTTTAATACTATTATATGGAATTTTCTATTGATTATTCATCTACATAATAGCATTTTAGCAGTTTTTAATTTTGGGTGAAAGTTCCCCATTAGGCATTTGTAATTAATAATATATTTTCTTTGAGAGTTTTTTCTTAATCGTTGTTGTTGGCTACTATTTCGTTTCTATATTTATTATTATTATTATTATTATTATTATTATTATT